>APFE030506348.1:71120-98620 GCA_000404065.3 Pinus taeda
TATTTGTATCAATTAATTATTTTTAAGAAAAAATGTAAGTTATATATGCTTATGATTCTTTTAGTTATGTTTATAAATAAAAATATTTATTTATATATCATGTTTAAATCAAATTTTCAAGAAGTAAATTAATTAAAACTTAAACTTAACCTAATAAAAAATAAGGGGAAGGTTTTTATTATCCTCTATGATAATTTTTTTTTTTTTTTTTTTTTACCGCATGGTGAATCGGTAACTATCAAGCCTAATCCAGGGGAGACCCAAGATCAAACCTCATAGCTGCCACTATAACACCAAGAGTATATCCAACCACCTGTAAGTCGGGTATACTAATATCCTATGATTTTAGCAAGAGCAGACTCAAACAGTTTGGGGAGTCCGCCCTTCTAGCCGCCACCATAACAGGTCACTGTACTCCATGAGATTTGAACCTCGGTATCCTGGGCTTCGCCCAAGAGGACCTACCGTCAAACCGCACATCACTGTACTAAAAAAAATATTAAAAAAAATATTAATATTAATAATATGAATAAAGAAAGGTAACGAGTTCCAAGAAAAAAGGAAAACCAATAAATCAAATAGAAATGGGAAATAAGGTGAATTTAAATAATCCAAAAGGCAAGGGAATAAAACCAGAAAGGAAACTAACCAGAACGAAAAAGGGAAGAAAAAGGGGGGTGAGGGCGGTTAAGAGTAAAGGGCAGGGATCCAACAGCTGCTAATCTTCCAAACGTCATCCCTGTTGAGATTGCTTGGCCTCCTTTTAATTTATATGGCCTCGTTAAACTTACGGTGATGAAAAGGAGCAATCTTAGCAATAACCTTGGCCTCCTCAATACATATATGATGTTTAGTCTTCTCCGCGTGTTCTGCCAAGGCAGAACACTGTGTCCTGCTATGCTTGACGTCGGTTGCATGCTCATGAATCCTGTAATTGATCGAGTGCCCAGTTTCACCAATATAGGGGGTCCCACAAGAGCATGGAATAACATAAACACCTTTCATGTCCTTGGGGTCGACAGGGTCTTTTATAGATCTTAGGGAGCTACGAATAGTGTTAAGGGGAGCTACGAAATGCGTCAACCTCTAAATTATGAGCTGTAAATTGTTCGATACAAGAATTGCAAGTGAAATGTCAATGCCTTAGATATCTTTAGTCAATTCCTGGACTTTCATAAATAAGATACGAGGAAATAAGCATCCAAATAGCACCCTAATAACTAAAAATATTCATGTCTTTGTGAAAAAAAACACTAATGAATATTGTTAAGATGAAATTTATAAGTGCACAATGCAATTTCAAACAACTAATTTCACATCTTGACTTGCTAATACCCAAATGTTATGGCATTCAAAGTGGGCATTGAACTTTGAATAGCTAAAAATACACAATATTATACCATTATGAATAAAACAACTCTTAACTATATTGGATTATGAGAAAATCCTTAGATTTTAAGTCAATTTGATCGTCCAAAACATGGTGACTTAAATTTGTTCGTCCAAAACATGGTGATAAGATATGTTTGTTGGTAATCAATGCATGTTTTGAATTTTGGACCGCGACAACTAATATCTATGGAGCTATAGTTCCATTAATGCACTTGGGCAGTATATGATAACCCTTAGATTTTGTACTTGCCTAAATCCAAAAATTAATATATATTGCCCCAATACATTAATAAAACTATAACTCCAAAAATATTTAGATGGATAAGCCTTCCTATGCATCAACAATTGTCAACACTTTTAATTTGCTCCGTTGGATCAGGTGAGACACTTTCAACCATTGATTTGAAGTGTGATTGCTTTTTCCAAATATCGGATAAGTTGCCTTCTTTTCACTAGTGCAAGATATTTTTACTGCTTTTTCCCATTTTTTTATGTCATTATTGGCCTCAAAGTTAATGGTTTCTTTGGTCTGCCAGTTGTAGCTGTTCTTCTTCCCTGGCTTTTGGCAAGCACTGTTATTTTTCCTTGATCTTTGATTTTTTTTAATTGTTGAGCTGTAAAGATGAACGTTGATGCTGTTAAAGAATGGCAAACGGTAAACGATGTTATGCTGGCAATGACTTCAGCTGGGATCCTGCGGTATATGGAACGCGAATACGGTCTGTAGAAGCAGATATTTAATCTTTTAAAGGGAATGGGGGGTTTTCCATCACTCCCAGTGCATAAATTGTTGAGCTGTAAAGATGAACGCTGACGCTGTTAAAGAATGGCAGACGGTAAACGATGTTATGCTGGCAATGACTTCAGCCGGGATCCTGCGGTATATGGAATGCGAATACGGTCTGTAGAAGCAGATCTTTAATCTTTTAAAGGGAATGGGGGGTTTTCCATCACTCCCAGTGCATATTTGGTATTAAAAGGTTCTGGGACAGAATAATCGTTATAACTATAAAATGTCAATTGCTCTCTTTTCAGTCTTTTAAATAAAATCATTCCTGATGGGAAATATTATTCTGAATCTTGTAATTAATTTGAAGAAGCCAAGGCCGAAGGAATCGCAAAATCAGAAGACAGGGAATTTGATGGTAAGAAACATCTTCCCTCGAATCTGCACGTGCGATCGACGATTTTAGTGAATAGAAGACCTGTTCCAAGACTTCATGTACTGCATTTATCTCCCCCTTCTAATCTTTGCAATTACAAATTCTTGCTTTGCAGGAATGATCGATTCTTGTAGCTTCCCTGTGACTTTTTCACAAGCTATTTAAAATCTATGAATTGTGGACGGTAGTTGGCATGAAAGCTTCTTAGTGCAGTTCGCTATAATTACAGGATGTGGTCGACATGATGAAATCTGACAGGAGTGGAGGAGCAAGGTGGGGGAATAACTTAGGGTATATGATCCTTCATCTTCCCATGGTGAAACAGAAGAATCCCTTGGATTATGTTCTCGCTGCAACTACCTTGACAAGGAGAAAAAAGTTATCTTTGGAGGCACCTTTTACTTATGCCAGTGGGAAACTACCGATGAAGCTTGCAGGTGTCAAAGTATCAAAATCTATACATGTCTGCATGAAAATTACTGTATTATTACTATTATTTAAATTTGGGGTTAATGATGATAATGGATGACAGGCGGCTACCGCTGTGACATACAGAATGATCTCACACACAAGTATTTCTTTCTCCAACATAGTTCAATCGATTGGTGCTCAGTAGTTGTGAATAATTTGACTCGGCTCTTTCTTGAACAGAATCTATACCGCCCTTACCACCAAAATTTATGAATGCAGAGAAGGATGAATTTCTATTTTGACCTGAGAAAATGATAGATCTTTAAGTAATTAAGCATGTAGCGATCTAAGAGATAGAGATGAGTTCAAGCCAACCAACCACCCAAATTTTATTGGGAAGAAGTATTAACATCCCATGGTACCTCGGGAATCATACATGGCAGAAAGTCACTCATTCTTTAACAGTTAATTTTATACCAAAGAAAGAGGACTAATAGTGGCATCTTGTTTGCCATAGCAATTTTATCCTAACAACATAGTTATAGTATTGTTTGGCCAAAGTCGGAAACCATGGTGTATATCGGTCGATAAAAATAACGATGAATTACTTCAAAATCTTTTGAGTCTATTTGTGCTTGCTCTTTGTCATCGTCACATCTATAGTTTATCATACTTTATCCTAACGACATAGTTATGGTATTGTTTGGCCAAAGTTGGAAAACGTGGTGTATATTGCTTTCCAGTGAAAGTTGTACTCACATATTGTTATATCAATCTATAGAGGGGTGAAAATCTCTCATTTAAGGTGTGTTGCGCTCTAAAAATATAAGAGATGAATGGTGGCCAAAGTTGGAAAACATGGTGTATATGGCTCTCGAGTGAAAGGTGTACTCACATATTGTTATATGAATCTATAGAGTGGTGAAAATCTCTTATTCAAGGTGTGTTGCGCTCTAAAAATATAATAGATGAATGGAATAATATAAATGATTATTAATCTTTTATTATTAAATTATTTTTGTAACTATAAAATAAATTGTTCATAAATTTAAATAAGCATCTTACTTTTCATATGGTAAAGATTAAATTTTTTTATAAAAATTAAATAAATTATAATTTTATTTTAAGTTATTATTATTGTTACCCTAATGTGATGTTATTGCCATACTAATGAGGGAAGGATATGATATGGCAAACCCTCTTGCCACCCATTCTCCTTACATATTACATTGTCAAGGTTCATTTATTAGACCTCACCTCTTAAGGAGGGTGGTAGAGGCTCCTCTGTCATATTGTTTGACTCTCGAGTAAGGTTTGCATGCCCAACCCTACTCCTCCTCTTATGTAATGTATTTATAATCCTTCTGCTCCTTTGATGCCTCCTCTTAATGTTGCCTTTGTCATTCATGAGTTTTGACTATTGCATAGGTGCTCATGTATGGGGACCATCTCTAGACCCTCTCACTTTCCCTTCATCCTTGTAGTCTTTTTATGACAAAGAGGACTTTCCCCGAGTTCATTGTCGGTGTAGCCTGCCTAGCATGACCCTATAATTAAATTCCTTTAACATAAGATTTTACAACTTCCCACCTAGTTCCAATTAGGTTTTAACGAAGTCTTATTGCCTCCAACATCCACGACACACCAATGATCTTGCTACCAACACAGAGGAGGAGGTTGCAACACTTCAGGTGGTTCCAAATCTAGATTTCATGTTGAAGCTTCCTCTCACAACCTTCATGAGCACACTACTACCAAGATTTAGGAGGCAATTTGATTGGTAGAGGATGAAATTTGACAAAAAGATAGGTCACCTTGGACTCAAAGATTATGGTAAGTATTTCCCTTTGGGTTCCTAACACTCGTAGCTCTAGGGGTTGTCAGAATCATTATCTTCATATAGTAGACCTATACTAGCATGTCAAGCTGTTGTTAGGGAAGATTTTATGGATAGGATAAAAAAATTAAGCAAATCTTATTCATTGATTATATGAGCTATCCCTCATGTTGGATAGGAAAGGAAGGATTTTCAAGCTAGATATGGAGTCTCCACCGAGCTCTCCAATTCCATCCCATGCAATGTCGAGGAACAACCCATCAACCTCAACACCTCATTTTATTCTTGATGCATAGGTATCTTATGTTTCATAGTTTTAGTCCTTTGGTTTTTGTTTAGTTGTCAAAGTCATGTGATGACATATTCAACAAGATGATTCAGAGTGGAACATCTCTTGAAGATTTCTACAATGCTATTTGTGAGCAAGTTTTAATCTCAACTTAACTTTAACTAAATTTGTTGCAATTCCTTCTAAATTGTCTGCTAATTCTGGTAGCTTGTATGTCACAGGAGATTGAAATTGTTTTGACTAAACATCCAACACAAATAAATAGACAGACTAAGCCTTTCAACCTTTTCGGCTTATTTGCTTATATCAAACATTTGTGCAGGGTTTCAACCCATTATCATTTCATTGAGTATGTATTTACAAATCAATGATTTTGGGATCAAATCCCACAAAGCAATTATATACCTGCTCTTCAAATTCCTTCAAGCTTTTGAAAGTAAAACCAATGAATTATCAATATAATTTTACCATAATAAAAAAGAATTAGAAAGCCTTGAGCTAGCTCAAATTGCTCATCCATTAGGCTTGAACCAACATCTCTTCTAGAAAAATTCAACAATTCCAATTTAATAATCCTATCGGCCTCTCTTTATACCTTTTGGGACAATTGCTAATAATAATCAATAGTTCACACTCTCAGTAAAAATATAAAGCCCATGTGAATGTTCATTCATTCCTAAAATGATTTGCTTACAAAGTTGAAAGAAGTGATCGTACTATTGCCAAAAGCCAAAATTCAAAATTCAATAATAGACGTGCTAGGGAACTTTGTTGGTCAAAAGTGTGGAATCATAATGATGTGCTAAATTGAAATCAAAAGCTTATAACTTTATCACAATGATTATAAACTTCTGATTTTGGACAAAGTTGGTAACCAACACCGATGAGAACAAAGTTGGTGAAACTTTTGACTTTCGCAATCATTACATTTTCTCACTTTCTAATTGTGAGCATTAAATATTTCATTTAGCTCTAAGTTAAAAAAACTTAGTTGATCGTCGACGTAATAAAAGCATGCATGTTGCCTTGTTATCGATGAACTTCCTTATTTTTTGAAAAAGAAAATTACGTGGACATCCACGTTGCCATGCAATAATCAACGATTTTTAAAATTTTTAATTACACAGGAAAATGAACTAAGTGAATTGTTCTTATTCAGAAAGTGAATCTCTGTGATGAACACATAGAAAATTAAATAAAACGAAATACTAAATAGCAGATAGTTTATTTCGCTTAGTTTAAATATAGCTAAATTAAAGTAAAATTATTGAATTCAAATTAGTGTTAAAGTTTATAATCCAGTCAATTTAGGTTTTGTTGCTTGGTAACTTGAGGTATTTTGTTAATTGTAATTATGCATTGTTTGCAAATATGAACAACTTTGTTGCTAATTTCATTTGTTGAAATATGAATACATTCACTGTCATCCCTTCTCATCATTAAATTAAAGTGTGATTTCATTGAAATAATTAAATTAGATTTAAACTATTTTTAGTCTATATACTTTATTATAGTATTCTAAAATACCATATAAATATTTTTTAATGACTAAATATATATTGTTTTTTTATTAGTTATATATATTAGCCCATAAAAATATTGAGAAATTTTATTTTATATAAAATATATATAAATTAAATGTACCTGTATACCCATATTTTTAAATCAATCTAGATAATTTTGTAAAATAGGTAGAATAGAAGAGAAGAGTATTCCAGTTGTTAAAAAAATCTAATATTAAACATTAATTAATGCAACGTTGTATATATATGGGCGCTAAAAGTTAAGATAATAATAAACAAGTAGTAAGAAATACAAGAAGAAACTACTTATTCAAATAATTAATGTTTAATATTATATTTGTTTTATTATATATTTTTATGATTTTATGATTTAAAAATTAAATATTTTAATGATTCAGAAAACTTTTTAATAATTTTAAAATGGTATTTTCTGTGCAAAGTATAAAGATATAAATATATAATTAAAATTTGATTTTTTAGACTTGATGGTTAATATTATTGTAGATATTTGTATCGTAGTTTCAAACAAATAATGTTTTACATTATTTTCCATTGTTAATTGTGAGTGTGACTGTCGCACATTAGCCTTTAACTTGAACTTGGTCCTCTTAAATTACCTTTAACTTGAACTTGGTCCTCTTAAATTTAATACTTAGGTGATATTCAATATTCTTAATTACGACTACCACAACTAGTTTCACGAGGGAGCCAGCGTTGGCAATGGGCATCGTCACCAGTTTCACAGGGGAGCCAGTGTTGGCGATGGGCATCATTACCAGTTTCACAGGGGAGCTAGCGTTGGCAATGGGTATCATTTTCCTGGCACGACTGTAATAAAAAGAAGATATTGATTTGTCAGTTGTCGTAATAGTGGAAATAATCGCGTACTCTACAACCCATTCATTTTGTCATTGAGAGTCGTGGATGCATTCAGCGCACGACCACCGCGTATCAATCAACAAAGTAGGTTGATAACTTAGAATTAATGTCATAAATGCACAACACTAATTTTGAGGAAATCCACAACAACATGTTGAATTTGATAGGCAATCAAATTGGACATAAATGAATAAAATTATTTTTAAAAAATAATAAATTTTAATATGCAATGTTCAACTATACAAATTTTGCAATTTTTTTTGGTCAAATCCAAATAATATGGGTTTGACAAAAAACCCAATGCAATATCTAGAGATAATAACTCATAAGACCTATAATTTTTTTATTTTATTTTTTTTGCGACAAATGAGTTAAGTGAAATATTACTAACCTATTTTAAAAATTATACTTTGAAAGCCAGAATTGATTTTTTATATAGCTAGAGAAACTAAATGAAAAGTTGTATCTAAAGTTTGCAAAAAATTTAGTGTGTTGAGAACTCACCAAGTGTCATTTCATTGGTTGCACCTAGAATCTTTGTATACATACCTTTGTAGAAGACAAATCAATCTGAAGCAGTGTGGAAATTAGAAACAAACATAAAATAAAATGTTCATGACTTTTTTCATAGTCAACTTTGAAGTGAATCTTTACTGTGTAATAAAACACTTAGTTATTTAGCCAAGTAGAATGACAAGGTTATTTTGTTGACAGCTTAACCTTTGAGAAAAAAAATGATTTAGATCAGACTTTCCACGTACATAGTTGAGATCTCTAAATGACTATCATTCTTTTGGTGTTGTTTTGCTGCTAGTGAAGAGTCCATAACTTTGGTGGATAACCCTAAAATCACAAACCTTGTTTCATTTCTAGCAAGCATCCATTGCCCCAATGGTTATATTTTCATTCCCTCATTAGATAATATGCTTCACCTTAATATATTTCTCTGCCCTGAACCTTTTCAAAATGTTCTTTATATTCTCTAATCTCTTTCTCTTTATCTATCTATTTATTTATCTATATATTGTATTTTCTTTCAACGAGAAGACAATATGGTGAAACAAGGCCTTTAAGCTTCTAAGAATGATATCTAATGATGAATACAAGAATATAGTACTTAGACATTAGAATTGTTTGAGAAAAATGATATCCATCAATCTCCCCTCACCAGTCAAGTCGTCTTTATAAAGTTTATGACTTATTTGATCATTAATTATTGGTATCACTAGATCTTCCTCTCGCAAAGGCATTGAATATTTTGAAAATTGTGTGCACATGAGATTATGTATCAGTCTCTCCCTGTTTGTTTAGTTCATGACTATCACTTATGATAGGAACAAAAATAAGGTGTGTAGTGAAAAGATAGGTTTCTTGTTTTCACCAATTGTTGAAAACTATACAAATGATAATGGGAAAAAAATTCAATCAAAACATGTAAATTATGCATGAAAACTTAATTGATTGAATTCAAAATCAAACCAAAATTATAAAATACAACAAAGTATATATATATATTTGATTGCTTATATAAGAAAACTAGGTGAAATAACACTTAAGTATAGGACCATTGATAGTAAGGGAATCAAGTTCACCATCTAAACTATGTAGCTTGCATTTGCTAGTTCCTATTTTCTCTACAATTTGGTAATGGTCAAGCCATAAATTCTGAAATTTATTTCCTTTAGGCTCATTAACTTTGTCACATTTAAGGACCAAATCACCTATTTCAAAGTTCTTTTCATTAGAATTGTGTTTGCCAATCCCTCTTTTAATTCCTTGATGGTAAGTTACAAACTTATGTTTAGCTTTCTCCCTTTCCTCCAACATAATTAGTATATCAATTCTATTATGGAGTGTGGAAGAATGTTGAATCCTTTAAGCTTGGGATAATTGTGATGGCAGAAAGAAAAAATACAATGAAAATTTACTTCTTTCCCATAAATTAAATGGTAAGGAGAAGTGCCTAATACTTATTTTGGTGTAACTTTGTCTACCTAAAGAGCATTGGACAAAGCATTATCCCAGTTCTTATGGTTCTCAGCTATTGTCATTTTCGAAATATGAATCAAATTCTTATTTTTTGATTCAACTATGCCATTATCTTGTGGATAATATTAATTGAATATCCACAAATTATTCCTTTATCTAAATCAAATTTTGACAATAATGAAGAATATAAGTATGATATATATGTTGTCAAACATAATAACTAAAGGAAAACCAGACTTGGCGTTCAAATGTTTCTCCAGGAATTGGATATCATGTTTAGATTCACTTGTGTTAATGGCATAATTCTATCCCACTTTACTATGTTGCACTGAGGATGCACTTGTGTTGATTTGATGAGTGTGGTTTTATTTTTCCTATTATATCAATGCCCCTTTCCTCAAAAGTTTTGTTGATTGAATTGGTTGCAATGGGATTGATGCTTCCTTCTCTCTTCATGTGCCTAGTTGATAGGTTTTATACTTTCAAACATAGGCTTGAGCATTGTGAAAGAGATTGGGCTAGTAATATATAGCTTCCAATATATTGTGAGCTATGTTTTGTCCAATGAAATTACCTCTAGTTGGTCGATCATGGAGCTCTTTCAAAACCCCTTCAACATCATTCTTTGCCAAACATCTACGTAATACTCCATCATAGTATGAATTCCATTTATAAGCTTGTATTGAGCATACTTTAATGATTAGGCCATTTTTTCTTGCAAGTTCATATGGATTAAACATGTTCCACCATGTAAGAAATATGCCAAATTTTCATACCATGAATTTGTGCTAGTGGAGATATGGAGGATTTCATTAGAGAGAACTACGAGTTCATTCTTCCATCTATCTTATACCTATTCTCTTGAATTGTGCAATTCTATTTCCAACTTACACTATCCTTGACCACACATAATGTTAATAGGATTGATTTAAACTTCATATTCATGGATGTTTATCTTCTAGTTTCGTCTTATTTCTCTTCTCTTTTTGGATTAAAAAACAATCAAAAATTAGGGTGAGGAACCATCACTTTACTAGTTTTTTTTGTTTTTCAAAATGTAAGGCCTAAAGTGCCTAACAACTGTTGAGGTTGAAGTTTTGATACTTCACACAAAACACCTAGAATCTCATTAGGCCAGGTGAGATAGGTGAGAATGTCTCCATGGGTTTATAAACCTTATAAATACACCAAGAATTAAAGATGTAAGTTCTTGAAATCTAAATTTTAATTTCTGAAATATATAATTTTTATGTTTATAACCTATATAAAAACAATGAATAAAGTAAAGTAAAATAATTGTAAAAAAACTATGAACATAATAATTTATGAACAAATTTTAAAATTCTTCAAAGAAATAATGAAAATGAAACTACAATAAAAAATCAAAATAATTTTTTAGTAAGCTAATGAAAAGAAGAAATTGCTGAAAATGACAACAAGAAATCTTAATTTCATTTTCCCTTGAATTAAATTAGGAGAAAAATGTAATTCCACATCACAAGACAACAAGAATGGGTGAACTAAGTTAATTAAATTCACTTAGTTGGCTCAGTTAATTCGAGTTGAGGGCCTAACTTGAATCATGTAGAGTGGTTCCTAAAGTTTAGGATCCTATGTTGAGTTTAATTTGAGTTGTAATAGTTTAATTTAGTTAAACTGAGTTAATGTCAGTTAAACTAGTTCCAACTGTTCGAGGAGGTCCAACAGTGGGGTGCAAATTCATGTGTTCAACCGGTTAACTAATAAATCAGCCATAATTAACTCATGCATGCATAAAATTCAAGTTACCTAGTTGAGATTGGAGTTCAAGGGCAATGTACTATCAGTTGTATAATTTTCCAGTTGTACAAGTGGTGCATGTGGTCAGGGAAGGGCTTATAGGGATTGCGCAATTCAGGATGGCGATTTCCCTAATTAATAGGGGCTATTTCCTTGAGAAACAATGCAAGGAAATAGGAGCTTGGCAGACAACAAAATTGGCCAAGTATCGGCCAGAGCCCGCTTTTGAGGTAGTGAGATAGATTGTACTTGTGCAAAGATTGTTCAGGTTGAACAAGCATTGTATTTTCTTCTCTATTTTTTTGATCTAATACAATATATAGATAGGAAGGGGTTTTGAGAAGCAATCTTCCCCCTTAGATAATTCTCTGAGCATATGTGATTGAATTTTTTCTCATGTTTTGTGATTTCTCTATCAACTAATTATTTTCGCTGATGAGTAGAGTAGATTCATGTCTTTTGTTTTATAAAACTACATAAGCAGTTTGAATCCACAAGGAATTTTTGCATGGTATCAGAGCATGAATCATAATAGAAGAGAAGAATTAGATTTTGTATTTATAGGTAAATCGAATTTGTAGGATCATTCTTTAGATCCAGCAAGATGTTCTTCTATGGATTGAGACTCGAGTATGCCCTTAAGGGTAGCTCAAATTATGTTTCTTGGCAGGACATGATGGAGGCAATGTTGGAAGATAACAGGCTAGAGAAATTCGTAGACAATTATATTCTTAAACCTCCAATAATTGTTGGGAATCACGATTGTTGTTAGACCAAAACCCGCAGGTATTAGTCAACGATCACATCACCAGAGATAAGGATCCATGAGAGGCAGTTAGTCCATGTCATGAAACACATGGGGAGCGTTGGTTTATCTAATGTTCAACAATCTCCCCCCCCCCAACACGAGTCGGGTGTGTATCAAACTCGTGACCTATGCTCTGATACCACTTGTTAGGAATCACGATTGTCGTTAGACCAAAACCCGTAGGTGTTAGTCAATGATCGCATCGCTAGAGATAAGGATCCATGAGAGGTGGTTATTCTATGTCCCGAAACACACAAGGAGCGTTGGTTTATCCAATGTCCAACAATAATAGATGCTCAAGATCTGGCAGAGTGGAAGAAATGTGTGGCAAAGGCGAGGAGGATCATACTAGAAGGACTTCGAGATCATATTGTCTTGAATATCCATGGGAAGGATACCCCATATACAATGTGGCAGACCTTTATAGATTTGTTTCAGAACAATAGTGACCACAAGAAGCTGGCAGTGAAGAAAAAGCTTCGGAAGATCAAGGGCGACACAATACCATAATAGCTGAGCAGATTCACCCAATGTTGAGATGAATTTGGGAGTGTTGGTATTACAATTGTTGAAGATGATCTGGTAAGCTTGGCACTTCTAGACCTTCCCAAGAGATGGAATATCTACCAAGATTTGGTAAATGGGAGGGAGAAGCTACTAAATTGGGAGTGATTGTGGTCTGAATTGGTGCAAGAAGAGATAAGTTGGAACACTATAGATGGAACCTCATCCAAGCATGATGATGAGGAGAATTTTGCCTTGGTTGGAAAGGAAAATAAAGGGAAAGGGAAATGGAAGAAATCCCAACCCAAAGGAGATTCTAGTAAGGTGGGAAAGAAGTAAGACTTGTTGAAGATTAAATGTTTTCACTATCATGAACTGGGACACTATGCCACGAAGTGTCCGCACAAGAAAGCCGACAAGAAGCCCTCATGAGGAGTGGCAGGTGAAGCTATAGCTTCAAAATTCGAGTTGGATTTCACACTCATTGCATGCATGGTGTCATCGGTGATGGGTAGCATGTGGTATCTGGATAGTGGATCCTCATTCCATATGACGGGAAACAAAGAATTTTTCAGTGACTTGGAGGAGAAGGACCTCCAATGCACATCGAGATGGGAGATGACGGAAGATATCACGTGACTGGTATCGGTACAGTTACTTTTTCAGAGGGTGTCTAGCTCTCCTCTCACATTAAAAGATGACATGTATGTTCTGGGTCGGAAGAAGAATTTAGTTTCAATTACTATGTTGGAATATCATGGCTACGGTGTGATATTTAGCAAAGGAAAGAATTTCCTTAGGCATATTGCCATGGGAAAAGTGAAGCGGATTGGGGTTCGAGTGAATAAATTCTACAAAGTGGATGTAGAAGACTGTGTTGCCTTAAGCATGAAATCAGAGAAGGTGCAGAGATGAGACATCAATGAATTATGACATAGGATACTTGGCCATTTGCACCATGGAGCATTGAAGATCATGCATCAAATTTCTATAGGACTTCCCAAGAGTGCACTAGAGCAGTGGGATACATGCAAAGGATGTACATTGGGGAAGTACACCAAAGACACCTTTCATGATAAGGACAATAGAGTGCAAGAAGTCATTGAAAGAGTTCAATTAGATGTATGTGGACCTTTCTTGACAGAATCCATGGGAAAACACATTTATTATGTGATATTTGTAGATGATTTCTCACGTAAGTGTTGGATTTTATTTATGCAGAAGAAAGACCAGACATTCTCTAAATTTTGTGAATTTAAAGCACTTTTTGAGAAAGACACTAGTAGGAAAGTGAAGGCTCTCAAGAGTGATAACGGTCGTGAATATGTGTCGAATTAGTTTAAGAAATTTTGTGAATTATAAGGCATTCGATGAGAGTTAATAGCACCCCATAACCCACAACAAGATGGGGTGGCTGAGAGGAAGAACATAAGTATTATGGGAATTGCACAGGCAATGTTACATGATTAGGGCCTATCATTGCACTTGTGTGTTGAAGCGTGCAACACAGTTGTATATGTGCAGAACAGGAGTCCTCATCGGATTCTCGGTATGAGTACACAAGAAGAAGCCTTGACAAGGAAGAAACTAGATGTGTCACACTTCAAGATCTTTGGTTCATCAGTTTACTATCATGTTACCAAGGATGCAAGGAAAAATATAGTCAGTCGACATCTGATTTGGGCATATTTGTGGGATACACTGATACACCTCACAACTATCAGGTGTACCTTCCATCTCACATGATGAAATATGTTCGTAGAGATGTGAAGTTCGATGAAAATAAGGCAATGAGATGTTCCCTTGAGAGGGAGCTTTAGTGGCATGTAGATGAGGATATTTTGGCTCCAAAGGAAGAACCTAAGGATTATGTGGAACATACACAAGCAAAAGAGCAAAGAGTGGAAGCACCCACTCATGAAGAGACATCCAGAGATGGAAGGAAGCACACAAGGCAAGTTGACATATTATTGCATGATGTTAGAGAGAACGTGGGGGCATCCACATCACAACGTAGGTAGAGGAGGTCATCAGAACGATACACTAGGTACATGGATCTGATGAGTGAGCTGGCAGAGACAGAACCATCCTCATTCGAGGAAGCAGTGTAGAAGCCAGTATGGGTTGATGCCATGGTAGAGGAATATGATCCCATAGTCAAAAATAGTGTTTGGGAAGCTGTCCCAAGACTAGACAACAAGTCAGTGGTAGGTTCCAGGTGGATCTACAAGGTGAAGCAAGCAACAGATGGAAGCATCAAGAAACACAAGGCCAAATTTGTGGCCAAGTAGTTCTCTCAGGTGCAGGGAATTTATTATGAGGAAACCTTTGTTCTAGTGGCAAGGTAATCTTCTATCAAATCAATTCTAGCACTTGCAGCGCAAATGGGTTGGAAGATACATCAAATGGATGTGAAGACAACATTCCTCAATGGATTGATTGAGGAAGAGGTGTACATTGAGCAACCAAAAGGATTTGAGACCTTCGATAGAGAGTCGCATGTGTGCAGACTCAAGCAAGCGATGTATGGATTGAAACAAGCACCCCATGCTTGGTACACCAGGATCGACAATTATTTCACCAAGTTGGGTTTCACCAAAAGTGAAGCAAATGCAAACCTTTACAATATTGTGATTGAATGTAAATTATTTATTATAGTACTATATGTTGATGATTTAATTCTAAGAGGTGATGAGAAGCTGGTCAAATCTTGTGAAGAGGAGCTTACAAGAGAATTCGAGATGAAGGACTTGGGGCTCATGCATTATTTCCTCGATATGGAAGTATGACAAGGAGATGGGGAACTGTTTGTCTCTTAGGGAAAGTATGCCAACGAGATACTGAAGAAGTTCCACATGGAGAACAACAAACCCATGGAGATTCCTCTAGCAGGGAATTGGAGGAAGGATGATGCTACTTCAGGTGAAGTAGTGGAGGCTACTATTTACATGTAGCTTGTGGGATCACTTATGTCTTTGGTGAACACACGACCAAACATGTGTTATGCAGTTAACCATATTATTCAAGCAATGGTTAAGCCAACCAAATTGTATTGGAAGGAAACCAAACATGTGTTGAGATACCTCAGAGGCACCACTCCGTTTGGTCTTTGGTACAGGCAGATAGAGGGAGTGAAGTTGTAAGGCTTTATAGATGTAGAACTTATTCAATGCTAATTAGTGTAAATCTTGAAATAGTGGAATAAACAAACTTTTCAAGATTTACACTAATTAGCACTGAATAAAATCAAAACTTCCAATAAATGCAATGAAAATAAAAATAAAAATGAATGACCTTGAAGAATACCAAAAATTAATATCACTTTATCTTTCCTTGTGACTTTTCAAGATATCTCTACTATTAATTCATCCCATAGAATACTCATAATAGAAAATATATATCACTTGAAAAATCACTCTAAAAGCTTGGGCATACCTTCACTCTATCAATCACATATTTTTCATCTCTTCCCCTTTCTTTATCACTTGAACAAAACACTTATTTGGTTCAATTATTTCTCTTAAAAGATCATTTAAACTTTGGTTTAGAAATATTAGAAGAGAATAAAGTTAATCATATAAAGATCACAAGGGTTTTGAAAATATTAAACTAAAAGTATGTGGGGTTCCACTACACTCAATTCATGATATTTATATCATAAATAAACTCCATGTGAATCCTATATTTAAAACATATTACATATAATGGAAAAAAGGTATCTCAAGTAAATATAACATCATAATCTTGATAACACCATTATCCTCTTTTATCAAAATATGATATTTTGAGTTTTTTCAAAATTAAACATCATAATGCCTTGAAATTTTCAAAGTGGAAATATTATCCTGAAATAAGCATAAATTAGATTAGAACAAATTTGGATGCATATCATTAAAATAAATCTCACTTCTTCCTTCATCCCTTATTTTTTAAGAGTGTGATTTCAAATGCATTACAACTGACTTTGATGATTCAATACTTTGGGAGTTCTTCCAAAGGTTTTTTCCCTTTATCTCCTTTTGGCAAGGGGGTCTTAGGAAAATAGTTTTTATCAAATTTAGGCAATGAGTGAGAAAATGAAGTATTTGAGGTGATAATAGATCCACTAGTAGGTAGCAAGGATGGATCTTTTAGACTTGTTGGCCATTTAACAATACCCAAAGGCATTCTAACAAGGTAATTGCTATTATTTTTCATAAAAACTATGATGGAGTATTACTTAGATGTTTGGCCTTTTATAGTCTTTCTATCATTCTATTTAAAGGAAGATAAATAATAGCTACCTAATTATGGACACAACATGTAGTGACAATTGTATAAGCTAGTGGTAGACAAGCATCTTTCAAATGTGTACAATTTTGTTCCCATATAGCCTAGCTATTAGAGCCTTTATATGTACATAAGTTTCCCTCAAGTTAGTGATTGCATATATTCCATTTTTTTTCCCGAAAAATATCTCATCCTCCAACAATTGGTAAGAGGGGATCTTAGATCCATAAACTCCCATGGCTATTATACTAAAATAATTTGTCGCAACAGATCTTATAAAATACTAAAATGTTTACTATAATGGTTAATTCATTTTAAATCTTAGATTATTTAATTATTGGTTTTATATTTAAAAGTATGAAATAGTTGAAATTCAAAAAGTAGAGAATAGAAAAGTACTCACACACTATCCACAAAGAAACACAAGATATACCTTGGGAAATTTGTTACAAGAGAAAACCCAACTAGAAGGTGAGATTTATTTTTTCTCTCTTCTCTGGTATGGAAATATGAAAATACAAAGGAAAAAGTACACTTTGACAATTTACTTGCGACACTATAACTTATGAGGCTACTATTGAATCTTCTCCACCTTTGTTCTTCTCTCAAACTTACCACTTCTAATTGATCTACTCAACTATAGAACACGCACAATGATATAAAATAGAAACCCTACTCATCCTAGAGGCTTGGTATTTAACGTAGCCCAATAGCCATCTAGGTATAATATTTTGACTTCCTCAACCCTCAATTAGAGTTATATATTTGGACCTTCTAAAATCTTCTTAAAAGTAAACACATGGCTAGCCAAATAGGCATGAGTAACAAGGGTTGACATGGCATCTTCTCATATCTTGGTGATCAACAAGTAAGTTAACTTAAGACAAGAATAAATTTTGTATACAAGCTTTGATTGATGTGATTTTCATACCATTGCAAAGATCTTAGTGTACAGATCAATCCCAAGGGTGTGTGTAAGTTCTAAATATTGCAACCTTAAAAAACATCATTCAATCTATCAAAATGGCCTGAGAAGGTTGTAAGCCCAATTTTCCAAATTAGGAATTATCATTAAAATATTTTACAAGCTAATTCCTCCATTTTTTTTTCCACCTAGAAAATATTGACATAAATGAAAAATAATACAACGATTCAGTCTATTAGGGCCTAAATCTACCTCACGCTGAGAAAGGTAGGATCTAGGGTAACATCAAACCACGCTTAACCTGGTAGCTAGCCCTACCAGGTCGGGAGAGGGCTCTCTCCTTGTCAGTCTCAGCAAAATATGATCAATAAGGCTTGAGATGACTGATGTGAAGACTTATTTTAGGCTAGGTATGTGTTTAGAAGAGTTTGATTGAATTTGATGATGTTTTGTTGGCTCAAATGTGAAAGGCAGATTTGGGTCCGGGGAATGAGGCTCAGTTTTGCAGAGATCTCTATGGGGTGAGGTAGGCAAATGGTTTGGTACTTCAAATTGAGTGAGATGGAGAGCTTTTAGACTAGTGAGGAGTTGAAGAGGGCATGAAAGTCTCAAGGATCCTCTTCAAACAGCTGAAAAACATAAATAGCTAAACAAAACCCTAGGTAGAGCACTGCAAATCAATGAATTCTACCTTTACCATTGTTTCATTTAGTTAAGATGAATAGAGAGAGATAATGGCATACATAAAACACATGTAAACTTGGAATTACAGAAGGAAACATAATACCAAATCAAGTTTCCACAAGAACCCCATAGAGTGCTACAAACCCTGGTCTATTCCTTTGCCAAACTGCTGAAATGAGTATACAATAAAACTCCAAGCTTTCCCAAAAGTCCAACCTTTGCTAATGACTAAAAAATCACAAGATATATGCAAACAACAACTCATCCTAGCCTCTAGGGGTCGAGCTCATAAGTTTCGGAGCTATTCCAAAAAATTATAAACTAAGAACTAAAAAGTAGGTAGTGGAACAACTTGCCTCTAAAAACTAGAGAACTGATTCATTCAGTTGCAAACTACCGTTTCATGGATGAATCTACCTCTAGGAGTGAAAATTTAGCATAATTACATCAAAATCCATCAAGTCACATTAAATTACATCATGAGTTTGACTATTAGAAAGAGAAAAGTTAAGTTGTCAAGAAACTAGGCGAATAACAGAGTTTTTTGGCCAAAATGAGCAAATTTCATCCTATGTGCTACGCTGATTTCCCTATGCATATCGCCTTTTTGCAGTTGATTTTGGAGGCCTTCCTGTGCACCAAATTTCTCCAAGTGGGCTTGTTGGAAAGGTCTGCCTATCTACTTTCTAGAACAAGTGGAATTTCTAAATTTGGCCTCCATTTTCCCCTCCAAAACTGAGTTCTCCCAACACTGTTTCCTGTGTGTCCAAAAATGGGTAGAAAGGTCATTTTTTAGGTGTTTTTGACCTTTTTGGAAGCTCAAAACTTGACAAAATTTCTTGACCATTTGTGGACATTCATATTTTTTCATGACAAACCCAAAAATATTTAGTTTTCTTCAAAAGGATGTCTCTAGCAAAAGCGCGCGCTAAGTGGCGTGGCGCATCAGGCAGGAAAACCTATTTTTTAGGCCAAAAATTTCAAAATTGCAAAGGCGTCCCAAATTTCTTGAAATTTGGGCTGAGTGTCCTTCATTAAGTGTTGTACTGGGCCAATAAAGCGTCAGCCAAGATTTGGAGTCTATCTTGCTCTTTTTGCTTCCTTGATGCTTTCTTCAACTTGGCCTTCAAAACCCTGATTTTAAATTTGCCCACCTTGTTTCTTGCCAAGTAGTGGTAGGCCATGTGCCTCAACATATTTTTCTCTACTTTGGCCTTCTCAAACATCTTTTCCAAATGCATATTTTCCCTCTCCAGCCAAGATTCACGATCAGCATCAATTTCTTGTTCAAGTGGTGCCAGCTTGATTTTCCTCCTCTTGGCAGCTTGTCGGTTTTCTCTTATGGTTTGTAGCTCTATGAGGTCTTTTTTGTTAGTAAGTTGCTTGTTTTGTTGTTCAAGGTCTCAGTCTCTTTGACCTCCTGCTATCCTGAAGATCCTCTTTCCTCCTGAGGCACTGATGAAAATATCTGAGGTCCCTCTCCATAGGTTTTAATGATGTAGTAGCTGATGAGGAATGAAGGGATGAGGTGGGGACAAGAAGAGTATGAAAATAAAAGATAAGATGAGCGAGGTGTATGGGGATGATAAGTGCTTAAGGGAGTGGATGTTTTGAGGTTTTAGGGAATGAGGGGAATGAGGGGAGTGAATGGGGTTTTAGAATTTAGGATAAGGGTTTGATAGAGAAGTAGGAGTAGTGAAAGAGTAGGATGTGGGAGTTAAGGTTTGGGAGTAGGTTATAGGGCTAGGGTTTTTAGGGTTTTGGGGATAAAGGGGTAGGATGAGTGTGAATGGGAGAGGGGTAAGGGAAATGAGACTTGGAAAATGTAGTGGAGGGGAATGCAAAAATGATGCAGGGGAATAACAACAAGAATGACAACTTTTGAAAACCCTAGACAGTTTTTGTAATGCAACTGAGCAGCAAACTAGGGTTTGATTTTGCAGCTATCAAAACACCATCTAAGATGATCAAATCTCTTACAATGTCACTTAGGAATGTTTACTTACTTGTAGAGAGGTTGTTTGCAAATTTGGAGGCTTGGAAAGGTAATGAAATGAGTTTTTGGGCTTAGTTGACAAGTGCGCCGCGCCTTTTTGAAGACCCATTTTGAGGGCCTTCTCGGTGTCAAAATTAGGTGCACAATAGCTCGTTGGAAATATTATTGAGTCTAATTTCCAACAAAACTTGAATTTTTTAATTTGGAGTTCATTTGCCCTATAAAAAGTCAAATCTCCAAAGACTGGTCAAAATGTGCAAAATGAGGCTGTCTAAAGGCAGAGTGTTGTTGCAGTGAACTTTTGAAGGTCTTTCTCAACTCTAAATTGAGCTCATGATAGCTCATTGGAAATATCTTTGTGTCTAGTTATCATTTAATGCATCAAGCAAGTCATTTGGCTAACCAAGCTAAGAGAAATCTTGATTTTCCTAAGGTCATTTCAGAGGTGCATCAATTCTCCTGAAGCAACTATAGTTTTCACATTTCTCTAAAACCATGACGCCTGTGTAAAAAGTGAAGAAGTTTTTTCTTCCTTGGCCCATTGTGGACAAAAACCTCTCTCATTTTTCTCAAATTCATCTTTTCTTTCTCAGAAACATCATTGGAGTAAAACCTATCCCGATGTGTGGAACAGGGGATTTGTCGAAATGAAGTGAAATGAAGGGGATAAGGGGCTTCTAAATTCTTGAGAAAATTTTGGAAAGTAGGGAGGGATGTTA
The DNA here is from genome assembly GCA_000404065.3 of Pinus taeda. NCBI lineage: Eukaryota > Viridiplantae > Streptophyta > Pinopsida > Pinales > Pinaceae > Pinus > Pinus taeda. The sequence continues at coordinate 92,288 of APFE030506348.1, forward strand.
GGAAGCAGAGGAAAGTGGAATTTCAAAGATTGAGTCAGGGGAAGGAGTCCAAAAGGGCAAAACACAGGCTTAGCCTAGAAAATTGTCAAACTGCAGCAAGAAACTAGGGTTTGTGCGAAAATGAGGAATTTGAGAGATATCAGTGATGTGAAGTGTTTGATAAGGTACACTAAGGATAGGGGAAGGTGTATAAACATCAGGATACAAGTTTTGCTGATGATTTGATCATCCAAGAGAAATTACCTTCAAAACCCTAGGTGGACAACATCTCTCATCAGATCCAGGACTATTGCATGCCGGGTACATAAATTTCTATTTATTGATGTCTATCTGGTATGTTTCTGTTTCCCAATATTTTGACTTCCTTTTTGAAAAATTTCCATACAATTTTGTCTCATGGGACTGATTTCGACCTATTTGTTGTGCCTTTAGCATAATATCTCTCCATATGAACTATATGTAGCAGAACAGAAAATGTTATTTTTGAACCTTTCCTCATTATGGGAATTTGTTCCTAAATATTCAGCCATCTCTAGTGGTTCCCATATAAATATTACTGTACATTTTTTCTTTTATAAATATAATACAAATATATAGCTTTTTTTCGTGCTGAAAAAAAAACTATGAGATTCAGGGTTTAAATACTCTAATCAAACCCAAAAAAGAAAAAATGAAGTTTGTAAATTTAATAAAAAGAAAAATCAAATTTATAAATTTTTAAAAATATTCTCATATTCTAAAATCAATTAAAAATTTTAAAATATATAATAACAAGAGCCCTAGCTCCGGTTTGTAAGATTCCAAATTAATCTTTGAAATCTGCAAATAACAGGAGCCTCCGGTTTGTAAGATTCCAAATTAGTCCTTGAAATCTGCAATTAAAATAAAGATGACCCTTGAGTGGATGATGATGCAAATTTTGTTTTGTTTAAATGGGTATATTACGCCGTTATATTTGACTCGCTGACCCGAACCTCTTTCATTAATCTCAGAAGATTTTCCTGGCATGAAACCACGTTTATAAACTCTGCGCTGTTACATTTGACTCGCTGATGCGAGCCTCTTTTATTTATTTCAGACGCTTGGAATTTTCCATATATGTGACCACGTTTATAGACTTTGGATCTGATTGTTTTAAATTTATTGTTCACGGATTCTCCAAACAATCTCTCTTATTTTTTTCAGGCAACCAACCTACTCCGACAGAACATCTGTAAATTCTGGGATAGACTCTCTCCTCAAATTTTGCTGACTTTTGGTACCAACACAGCTTTTCATTTTGAATGGTTCATCCTATACACCGACATTGGATCCCATTCGGCTATTAAAGTACAAACACATTATGCCATACCCCTCTCTCCACATAAAAGTTCACAGAAGTTTTAGATGTACAAGGACTCGTACCATTCCTTTGAATTTATTCGGATTGTGAATTTCAGGAATATTTTATTTTAAAATTTTATTGATAGAAGCGAGTGAATTTTTGTTCATCAGGTTCTAAAATATTTTCCACATAAAATTTCACAGAAATTTTAGATATATCTGGGCTAGTACCATTCCCTTGAATTTATCTGGATTGTCTGGCTTGTCAATTTCAGGAATATTCCAAATTCTTATTGACAGAAGGAGGTCAATTCTTGTTGACCTCAAATCCTATCAGTCAAATTCTGAAATATTTTCCATAAGAATGTTTGTGAACAATATTACCAAAACAAAAGTCTTTCAACACTTTTATCATTCTTGGTCAGATATCTTGAATTTTCTACCATAATGTAGGCCTATCCTATTGACTTAAGCGAGGTCAATTCTTGTTGACCTCAACTCCTATTTGTCAAATTCTGAAATATTTTCCATAAGAATGTTTGTGAACAATATTACCAAAACAATAATCTTTCAACACTTCTATCATTCTTTGTCAGAAATCTTCAATTTTCTACCATAATGTAGCCCTCTCTCCATCTTCCTGCAAAGTCACAATGTCGCTCCGCAATGTCGCTCTGCAAGATTTGTTCGACGTTGAAGTGACCTAACCAAGGCATCTTCACCTAAAGTTGGCTCCCGTCTTCAACCCCTCTCATTGGAAACCTAATATAAACTAAACCCCACACAGAGTAATTAATCTACACACAAGAAGTTGAAAATCATTGTACTTAGTCAAAAGTTTACTATGTATGTCCAAGAGGTTGCTATTTATGTCCACATTGCAATTGAAATGGTCTGATCCTAGTAGGAGAATTCATGAAGAACCTTTTTCATAATGTTTTAAAAATTGTCTCCACTATTATATCATTGTCTAGTATGAGTATACTTCCTTGATCAAATGTGTTGATGCATATTGACTAAAGGTAGTGTGCTGTTACCAATGCAATGAGTGTGGAATGACAAGTAAATGTGGTTGTTGTTGGATGTGCAACTAGAAATTGATCGAGGATGTTGATGTTGTAGCTATTTATGATGGTCATCCTCATGAAAAAGAATAAGGACAAAAGGATGATTGTCAAGATGTTGGTGAAGTGATCATGTGAGTTCTCATGAAGCACCAACTGATTAGGTGACAATAGGGATATTGACGACAACCATATAGGTATAATTTAGTCATGCAAACATGTTATGAGTACTTATAGAGAATTGGATATGAATTCCTTTAGTCATGCAACCATGTTATGAGTACTTATAGAGAATTGGAAATGAATTCCTTTAGTCATGCAAACATGTTATGAGTACTTATAGAGAATTGGATATGAATTCCTTTAGTCATGCTTTGATGTCATAAGTTGATATGATTATATTGTTTAAATGACTATGTGAATGATGACCAGATGGAGTATGATAAAGGTAGGAAGTCTCGAACATACAAATAATATCGAAAATGTTTTAATGCATTCATATGAGCCATAATGTTATATTGTGTTGGTTAAGAGTTTATAGCCATAGTAGATGTGTATTTATATTAATGATAGTGAAAATGGATGTCATGTGAGACAACATGTGTGATTCATCTATTGTTTGACTTCAAAAAGGCTATAGTATTAACAAGTGTCCAGTGATCTCTCTACTTGTGTTGATATTTGGAACTAAAACCTTCTTGTTGACCTCAAGAACACCATAGGAGGAAGAAAGATTTCCTAAGCGAATTAGTATTGTTGAATGGAGAAAGAAAAGGCCTTTAGGTATGCCTAAGGGACTATTTAGTAAAGAAAGGGTATATTATTGGTGTTGTGTTTGGGCTAAAGAGGAAGATGTAAAGATGATCAAACAAGTGTTGGGGAAATGGTTGCATGATGTATCAAGGTGTCGGTTCAGCCCTACAATTCCTCATGGTAGATTACATGAGTTGGCATTGTGGTATTCTGGTCAACGCAAAAATGCATTAGGGAATGAGAATAAGTAGACCATATAAATGTGTGAATTTTGATTATGCATCCATGAATATTGGTGCATACTTTTGATTGCATTTTGTGAATGTTTTTTGTGCTAGTAATGCATAAATAGGAAATAATATTTCATTACATTTAATATGTGGACAACTAAAACTAATTGAGTCACTGGTATGTCATAATTTTGAGATAATTTCATGTGTTGTTGTGGATGTCACAATGAAAGAATTGCATGCATGAACACTCACAGTTCCTTTAGTTGATTGAAAGTTTTGTGTACAAGGGCATATTGCAAATAAAATTCTTTGATATGGCAATGAGTATAAGTCCATAATAAAGACTAATTTCCATTGCATGAAAGGGAAAAACATCATGAGAAGAATCTAATTATTGGGAAATATAAATGTATATCAAATAGGTTAAAAAAATCATTGAAATTATTTATGATGACATCTCATGGCAATTGTATGTGTATGATATAGATGAGATGATGGATCTATCTTGTAAAGATAGAGGATGGCTATCATAAGCTAGAAAGCATGGGGAGGATACTATTGTAATGACACTAGATATCTATGATATGCCTTGATCACCCAAAATTTGTTATTTAGAGGTTGCTAATGGGACACCCTTGCCATAAGACTCTATAAGTCTATGCTTTTCTTACATGTGAAACCCTGTGCAAGATGGATCACCCAAGGGATTGTTTAGCAAATAAGGAGATAGTTGAGCTTGGAAGGGTGAGTATGGCCAGGAAGAGGTGACTTAAATGAATTGGTTGTGAGAGAATCATGTTATGTACTAGCTAGGATCAACTAGCAATATATGTTGAGGTGTGGAGGAGAAGATAATGAGGTGAATTTCACTTGTGGCATCCACATGGAGCATGTGTATGTTTGTGATTGTGTTTGTGTCTAGGGTATGCGTGTTTATCTTGATGATTGTTCTAGATATATGCTACAATGCTAAGGGCTTCGAAGCATCCCAAGGAAATGAAAGAAATTATGGGACATTGTTTTCTAGATGGCCATCAAATGTAAGTTGCAATGAAGAGGATAACATTGCAAATGAAGTTAAAGGATAGAGACATGAGGACATATTGTCTTATTGCTAGTAGGAAAAAGAACATTAAGGATCATGTTGCCTTGAGGGAAACTGGAATATGACATCCTAGTTTTGACCCCTACAATATAATATGTAATAACCATATATTGTTTATATGATGGTCCTTATGTGATAGGAATTTAGCCATGTGGGATGAATATCATGATCCCATATCATAAAAATGTGAATTACATTGTAAATATTCCTAGTAGAGAGCTTGATGCCAAGGCTCGAGTAGTGAATGCTAGGAGTCCTTGTGGTGGGCTCGGTTTACCATTTGGTGGATATAGTTTCCATGATATGCTCATGATATCTAAAAAGCATAAATGAAGAGGATAATTACATAATAATATAAATCCACCAAAATGGTTGCTTGAGGAAGCAATGAGACTATGATACCACAAGAGGGGAAGAGAAAAATGGGTTGTGGAGTGATTTGACCTTATATTTGTCCATTAGAAGTACTACCCTTTCTTGCATGTGCTTTCTTACAAGTTGCTCCTTCAACTTTTGACTTGTAGGTGTGATTTAAGTATAAGTGCCATATTTGCAAACAGTGTAGATCTAATGCAAGAAAAATGTCTTCCAATGTATTTTTTTGTATATATTCTATCAACATTCTTCCCTTATGATGAGGAAACAAATCATGGGGAGAGGGAGGGAGTAGACAAGCTCCCATGTTAGAGGGATGTTTCTCCCTTGGTTGGTGTGATTGTTATGGCTATTATGTATGTTGTGGCAAGATTTTACCATGTGTTTATCATTGGTAGGAGCCCATAGAAGTTGGGGAAAGCTTACTACTTAAAGTGTAGGGGAAAATGAGGCAATTGGAGAGAGATACCATGCCTATAATGTCCATAGTAGTTGAGGCCACATCTTTAGAACTATAATCTTGTTATTGTTGGTAATTGACTACTTTGAGGTTGAGTATTTCTCTATCCTAGGTCATTACCATAAGGCAAACAATATATTTGCCTATTTCTACACTCAATAAAGAGCATTATAGAGGAAGAATGCTTTGAAGAACTATTGAGTAGAGAAAGAGTGGGTCTTCCTTGTGTTGTGTGGGGCGGTGAAAAAGAGTGTCATGGCTAGTTGAAGTGCCATATAAGGGCCTAGAGATCTTTATAGTGATCTAATGGCTTGCCATGAGAGTAATGCATTGGACTGAGTGATTTTAGAACCCCATAGAGATCCCTTCACCTTTGTGGTATCATGGTCTAGCTTGGGGTGGAATCCTTAGTTGATTCATACTATTGGGTAGAAAATTGCTCCTAAACAACCAATTTGGAGAACATAACTTTATTTCCATGTAAGTATTCCCCGTTCTCTTTTGTGCAATGCTTTTTTTATTTTTCTAATGTATTATGAATGAATGAATTATGAGTCTGCAATGTTCTTTCCATTTTTATTTATATTTGTATACAAATTTCTTATTATAGGTAAAACTTGACCTAGTTGATACTTTGTGAAAATAACAAACTATGTTGGTAGAGTTAAATAGTTGAGAAAGGTGTCTAACGATGCTAAATTCTTTTGGCTCTTTTTTATAGCCTCCAAATTTATAAAATGAAGTTTCTTTGTAATCAAGATTAATGTGTTCCATGATATCACACGGTGATAAGCATAATGATGAATAACTTTTACTCTAAGCTTAACAAATAAGAGATAAAAAGAACATAAACAAATATACCAAAAACAAAGATTATTTGCTAGATTTAGTGTAAATCTACTTTGTTTACGCCATTGATTTGCTTTGATAATTTCTTCTAGTGCATACAATAAAAACTTGTGGTCCAATTGCTTGTTCTCCATTAGTGTGGTTTACAACTGACGTGTTTTTCAATTATGT
>APFE030506348.1:101120-172320 GCA_000404065.3 Pinus taeda
GAGATTTGGTATCGTCACCCATACTGGCATTATTGAGACCACCATTGCTGTGGCATCAAAATCTAGGAACCAAGGGGTAATGAAGAACCCTACATTTTCCAAAACCAAGACCCTGTTTTCAATGCTCTCTTTACATCTTCCTAGATAATGAACTAAACAATAAAGAAACATTTTGAACAAAGGTATATGTTGCAGCTTTTTATCCAAGTTGTGAAAACCCAGATGTAAAGCAGTGTATCTGGGTCAAAAACCATTGAATCTACAAATCACTTCCCTGTATTGAAGGATAAGGGAAAAAACGATTTACCTCTGTTAGATTTATCTCCATAGTTGGAACTTGTTGTTGTTGTTCAACAATGTAAATTTATTTTAAAATGATATGTATATTATGATATTTTTCTAGAAAATATTGTTTTTAAGTCTATTAATAAAAACAAAATTACAATATAACAAATTGAATTGAATATTTTTATTGTTTTTTTATTACTTTTTACTTCTAATTATTTTTCGATTCAATGCTTCATTTTAAAGACACTACAACATGTCTCTTATATTCAACCAACATTAAATGTTTACACTCATTTTACGAACACTACAACATCTTCTTCATACTGGGAGAGCCGACATTTATATGTTTACACTTATTTACAAACACATATACTAATACTACGCTATGAAATATTATTAAGGAAACATTAATTGTACTTTGTCATGGAATACCAAGCACTTCAATAAATACAATTATATGATTGGAATAGAAAGAATCCCATTCCCATATTAATGCTATGAAATATTATTAAGGAAATATTAAATGTATTTTTCCATGAATAAGGAACTTCAATAAGTACTCACATAGTCCAAAATTTGTTTTAATGTTTACTTTGATTTAGTCACCTTTAGGGAATTAGAGGCATAAAGTTTTTATATATGGTAAAATATTACATCGCTGGTTAAATAAGAGTACAATGTTGGCTAAGGTTTTGTGTATTTAAAATAATGCATTGTTTATGTATTGTAAAATATTACATTATGATTTTTAATTTGCTAAGTTTTAGAGAATTAAATATAAAGCATATATAATGATGTTTATAAATTTTACATATTTATGGGTGGTAGGAGCTAAGGGGGTGATCATTCACTTTGAGAAGCAACGAAAAATCAAATTTGCTTAGGGGATTGGGGGAGGTGATGAATAATGTTGCAGAAGCATATACTCTCTACCAGAATTAAAGCAAGTTGTGCAATTACAAATTCAAGAGATAATAGTGATTGGAAATTCACTTCTCATTCTCTAGGAATCTGAATGAATCTCTCCCTTCTAGTCTCAATCTTGCAAAAATCATCAAAAGGATTCTTCATATATTCCATCTCATCCTTAGAAATAAAATATTCCATGTGCTAAGGGCTAACAATGTCACAATTGATGAATTGGTTAACCTGAATTCTTCTCTCTCCAAAGGAGAGCTAGTATGGTAATGGGATAATTTATGGGATCCATTACCATAAGTTTCACATGGTTTGGATCAACATAATAAAAATAATCAATACACGACAAGGGGGGGTGGGTCACCAACCTTGGTCACTTTGCCATCAACATGGGGCTCGCAAGCATTTCCCTCGGGATGCACATATCATTTGATCTTGCAGAGGGTTCAGAGCAAGAGGAGTATGACGAGCAGGGGGCACAAAGGACTTGTCAATGTGAGGACTGCACTCTCTCTCATGATGAATCTAAAACCTACGGTGAGGGTGATGTCATGATCTATTGGTTTCAGGGGAGGAACATGCTCACACTATCACTTAAGTTATGGATAACAAAGGAAAGGTACTCTATGGAGGCTGACAGTTTCTTTCATGATGCCAATTGTAGGGGACGATACTAAAGAAATCAATGAACGTGAGTGGGAGAAGAGGGAAATTTGGCATTGCAAGAAGAAGAGAATGGATATTAAAGCTCTCCGTTGGGTAATTCTCTCTTGAGAAAGCTTGAGAAGAAAAATTTAGCTTGTAGGCATCGGTGTTTTCAATGGAGCTCTTGGGACAAAGTGTTAATCTACATAGAGTTGAGGAAAATTAGGTTGGATTCAACCCTTCAGACAATGCAGCAAGAAATTATTAACTTTCTGGAAGGCATGCAATCTCTTCAAACTCGCTACACAAATTGGAGGACAAATTGGAATCCTTGGGCTCTCAGCTGGAAGAAATTTTCTGAAGAAAAAGTGTCTCTTTTAATAATCTTCCTCATGAATAATATGGTCAAATCTTATGAAATGTAAATTTTGTGTTTTGTTCAATAGATTTTGGTGTTTCTTTAATAGAGATAAAGAGGAAAGTAACTCTAATCACCTAAATAAATATTACTTGGAAAACAAAGATAGGCTAGAGATAGGAATAGCATATATGAGAAGCAACTTCTTTTCTATTGTAACTTGTATCTTATTTGAGCTTTTTGCTCAAAACTTTTTAATACAAAAATTATACTCAGTTCTTGTTAAAAAAAATATTGCATTTTCAAGTGTCACAACCAAAAATAATGAAGCAAAATAATAAATTAAATTTATTTGATGGATTTATAACTCATCAACAAAATGGAATTAAATATTTGAAAAACATGTTAGGTGTCATCTAACCAAATATAAAATAACTAGCACAAAACTAATTGGATTGGAGAAAAGTAAATGGCTTGTTTTCAATAACATGGAATATTTAAGTAAATGAATTACTAAACATATCAAAGATCAAACGTTGTAAGCAAATGAATTGCTAAACACAAGATGGATTACTCTTTATGTTTTTATTTCTATTTTTTAAGCTTGTTTCTAAATTATTTTTAGTTCTTTTTTTTCATATAATTTGATTATAATAATATGGAATTATGTTTCATCCCAAGTTTGTTTATCAATGATAATAAAATTTACTAAAATTTTGAGATAATCAGGGGGTAAATGCAATTTTTTTTTTTGGGGGGGGGGAGGTGTGGAGAGTCATCATGGACCTTAGAGAGACAACTGGGGAGGTGTGGAAGGGTCATCATGGATTTCATAAGGACAACTAAAACCTGTTTTTCTTGGAGACTTGCATCATTTCTAACAATCGAGTATAGGTTTTTTCTCTATGGCAAGGACTCAAAAAAACTAAAGGCATTGGTGTACAATCAATTATAGTGATAGGAGACTCCAAATCTATCATCAATCACATGGTTTACAATTTAGATCCGAGAGATAGTCCTTTAACTTCAATTTTGGAATGAACTAAACAAGAAGGGAACTCCTTTTCCTCCTTCCATTTCTACCATGTCTTGCAAGAAAACAACTGAGAAGTATATCAATGAGAAAATTATATTTCAAGTCTAAAAGAGGGGGGGCTTGTGGTCAATGTCACATCATATCAACACTTCATCCCTAATTTAATGAATTGTACAAAGACATGTTCTAAGGCTTTAAACCATCACATGTCGAGCTACACCTAATTCATTAACCATTACATGGCATGCAATCAAACCACCTTATCAAATATATGGTTTGTGATGTGAAGGGAAGAAAGTACCTCATTAGCATGCCCCATGCATTGAACTTGCATGCTTATCACGCGTCTCTTATTTCTCTCGTCATCATAATGTAGGCCTTGTGTACTACTACTCCAGTCTTTTAATACATCTGCTGCTTAGTTGCCATCCTATCGTGTGTGATGTGGGATAATAATTTGGAAAAATGATAGAAGTTTTTTAATGTTGCGAATTATATTTGTTAGTCTCTAGTTGTGGCATACCTATTCCTCTTCTTGACCATTTAATAATTTCTGGAGGCATTGTATTGTAATATGCGATTCTCCATGTACTTGTAAAAATTTAGAACCCTCCCGAATCGTTATTTTCAACCCCATCCCTGAGCCAAGAAATTATGTTATGTTGTTTGTGGATGTACCATAGGAGGAAGTGTAAATACCCAGAAGTTGATGTGATTCATCTCTAAAAAATCCTCCGTAACCCACTGGTCTTAGGTTTCCCTTCAACGCCCCATTGAAAATCAGTATTTTGAAGTGTCCTGGAGGTGGGGTAAAACTATTACTGTTGTTGTATGTCGCAACCAATGATTTCCTATCAAGGTGCAAACTTGATGTTGGTAGATCCAAGTTTTTGAAGATGTATGCCTTTAGCCCTGTAGTTGACCTTTCTCCCGCTATAAAGGATGATACTACTAGTGTCTCCTATATATTCTTGATAATGATATCGTGTAGATTAGTGACATTCCTTTTGTGCGTTTGAAATATCTTAAGATTCCTCTCCTTCCATAGATTCCACAGGACGAACCCATAAGTGAGTCCCCAAACTTGTGATTTTGTGGGGTTATCAAACTTGTTGTCTACACAATGCATGAAAATTTATTCAATTGTGTAGGCTTGTGACGTGGGATTTGGAAAAATCGCCCTATAATATCCTAGAATTCACGTGTAAAAGGGCAGGTTATGCAAATATGATGAGTTGTCTCTTCTACTTGAGAGCATAATGGAAATATCAATGGCCCTTCATATCATTTTCTCCTTAGGCGATCCCATGTAAGGGTTATTCCATGAGAGAACTAGCTTTGGCCAGCTTTTACTATCCCACAGTTTCCTCCATATTCCCGTATTATCATCAACATGGAAATTTTCGAATATCTGATAGGATTATTTTAAGGTGAATGTTCATGCTGATTGATGGCCCCAATATAACACATCCTGTTGTTGTGAGAGCCTGATGAGTCGACTCTCTAGTATGTCTTGAAACTCCTAACATGGATAACTCGCATCATTGGACCCGTCTTCTCTATCCTTCCACTCTCTCCATTCTTGATTCATTATAGAAAGTTTCTAGAAGTTAGCTATGAGGTTTTCCACAAGGCATTGGGAGAAATTTCGGATGGGGTGTAGATGGTTAATTTCATCAGGTGTGGGTATTGTTGCCATGATTCTTCCCAAAAGGTTATTGTTTGTCCATATTTTATGTCCAGGAATGCATGTTGACGTATAAGATCTTTTCCTTTAAGGGGCCAATTCCATATAGGTGATCCTTTGATCGACTCGATAAAATAGAGTCTCTCTTCCTACGACAAAAGAGGCATGTACTTTCGTTGCCATATCTTCTTCCAAGTTTGGGGTCCACCCTGTACCCAGAGCCACCATAATTTCATTATATGTGCTTGGTTGATCAGTTAAGGATCTATGATACCTAAACCTCCCATACACATCGGGGCTACTACAGTATCCCAACAAACCAAGGCTCATTTTCTCTCTTTAGCATTTCCCCTTCATAAGAAATTTTTCCACAATGATCGAAATCTAGAAGAAACTGCGTTTGAGATCGACATGACTGCTAGTTGATAGTTTTGGATGGATTGCAATATTTCTTTCAGTAATGTTAGACATCTCGAGAAGTTGAGTGATTCGACACACCAAGTGTTGATATTTTTCATGTCCTGTCTAAAATATCTTCCCAATAAGCAACTCCGTTAATATTATTAACTAGCGGCACCCCCAAGTACTTATAAGGAAGATGACCTTTTTGAAATCCCAGTATTTGGATTAACTATGTCTATAATATTTCAGTGCAGTTAAAAAAGAATATATTTGTCTTGTCTTCGTTAATCAAATTCCTTGATGAATCCATGAAAAGTTTTAGAATTCTCGGAAGACTACGTCCCTCTTTCTTAGTAGGCACTCCATATAAAATAACATCATCCACATATTGTTGATGCATGAGAGGAAAATAAGTGCCATACAATCTCAACCTATGGAGATGCCCCAAGGAACAGGAGGTTTAAGTAATTCTTACTAGGCCTTCCATTGCTAGAATGAACAAAAAATGAGATAAAGGGTCTCTTATCGTGGTCCTCTTCATGAAGAGAACATATTAGGGGCAAAACCATTTATAAGGATTGAATTTTTTTTTTTATTGTTACTAACAAGGAGACCCACCGAATCCACTGTTTCAAAAATCCATAAGCACCGAGGACCTGGAAAAGGAAGTTCCAACTAAGACAATCATATGTCATAGATCAATCAAGTTTAATAATCATAGTTGGTCTCTTAGTCATTCTGCGGGAATGAATAATCTCTTGCATTGCAATGGTCCCATCAGTAATCTAGAAACCCCTTACAAATCCAATTTGAGAAGGTGAAATAAGAGTTGGCATAATGGCTTTGAGTTTATTGACTATAACATATGAAACGATTTTATAAATAACATTGAATAATGCAATAGGATGGAACCCATTAGGGCTCTCTAAATAACCCGATTTCGGAACCAGGGTGAAAAAAATAACATTAATACCAAAGTGAATATTCATGGTTTGGGGTGATTCCTCCAATAATTCATGGATTTCCTTACCCAAGAAAATTCAACATGCTTGAAAGAAATCTGGTGTGTATCCATCAGGGCATGGTGCCTTATTCTTTGGCATACTCATAACTATTGTCTCCACCTCTTGCATGGAAAATGGACTCATCAAGGCTATGTTCTGCTCATGTGTTACTAACCTAGGTATATGTTAGAGCAATGCACTGATAGCTTGTTGCCTTTGATAAGAATTATCCATGAGCAGATTCTTATAGTAGGCTATCAAATTCTCATTCGATGTTATGGTGTTGTAATTTCTTGTCTCCATCCTAAGAGGTAATTGAAAATATTATGTTACCATGTTGCCTCTGTATCATAGAGTTGTGGAAGAATTTTGTGTTTCGGTCACCTTCTTTTAACCATTGAAACCCTGATTTTTGTTGCCACAACTCTTCTTCCTGTTTGTGACATCGTTTCAGTTGGATAAGTATTATCCCCTCTTCTTCTATAAATTCCTGAGATCTTCATTCTAGTATTATTCTCTGATGGATTTCTACCATCTTTTGTTCCAAAAGAGCCTTATCCATCAAAATATTCTCGAATACTTACTTATTCCAGTTTTTAATGGTATTCTTCAAAGACCAATTTAAGTTGGCACTTGTGCATTTTGGAGGTGCATGTTATATCTATATCCTTCCACCAGTTATTGAGGAGACCTATAAATCGAGTGCCTTGGAACCATAACCTTTCAAAGCAAAAAGGTTGGTTGCGAGGACCCTATTTTAATTCAATTTCTAACCTGAGCAGCCAATGATCTGAACCCATGGAAGGAAAAGTAAACACTTCAAAGAAGATATCTTTTTGGAGAATTCCTTCAAACAAAAGGAAGCTGTCCAGGTGGCTTGTTATCTGATGAGGACCTCCTCATCTATTATTCCAATTGAACAAACCATTTATTGTTGGTATATAGGAGACCTTTAAGTGGTGCATACAAGCTTCAAATGCCATTGAATTTTGATCTAGTCAACACACTCCTCCCTTTTACTCCCGTAGTGATTTGATGATATTAAAATTGCCACCGACAATCCACATGGACTCCTTAATATAGTCTCTGATATACAAAATTTGTTGAAGGGAGTTGAGTTTCTCCCCTCCAGCTGATGGACCATAAATTGTTGTGAGATATATGTACTCCTTTGTGACTGTATAGTGGACTTGGCCTGTAAGGGTGTGGTAAGTGGCCAACCAATTTTGGAATTGAACTTCTTGAGGGTTCCACCAAATTGAAATACGTCTAGCACTACCTCTTGCTTCTATCACCATAGATTGGCACCCTATCCAATAGTGTGATGCGACACTTGTCAATCTATCATTCATCATTTTTGTTTCTTGTAAAATTACAATTGTTGGCTTCTTTTTGTGAATTCGTTACCTAAGGTATCGTTGCTTCCCCTTTATATTCATCCCTTCAATGTTTCATGATAGAACTTTCATTGGGAGGAGGTGGTAGGTTTTATCAACAACTCAAGTAAAGGTGTTACTCATCCAGACAAAGTTATGTCATGTTCCATAGATGGAACTGTCTCCTTATGATTTTTTTTTACCCTTTTTTTAACCTCCTTGGTTAGGTCTTTAAGTAATACATTTGTTTCAGTTTCCAGTAAACATCTCCCTATACCAGTTGATGGGACTGTGCAATTTTATTTTTCCAAGCAAGATATGCGTTACCATACTGTTCTCGTTGGTTCTTATTCAGCTCTGTGAGGTCTTGCATTGTCCAGTTGTTGATCAGGCTTACCAAATGTAGAGCTTCTTCTGAAATATTTTGATATTCATGAGTAAGTAAAGGGACAACCTCATTAAAACCTGGTAATCCAAAGAAAGGATTAAAGTCCTCCAGTTTGCATTTTGGTGCTTGCTTTTTGACCAAATCTTCACCCAGGTTGTTTATCATATTAGTGTCATCGATTTGATGTTCATCTTCATCCATTGCTTCAAGGATGGAGAAGTAGTTCTTATCCTTTACCGACATAGCATTGGGAGAGTTTCAAGTCTTCAGATTGTGTTGCCTCGTAGAGAACTTTGTAAAGCCATCGTTTCCTGGAGTAGCACCTCCACCCCCATCCAAATCCTTTCTTTGTTAAGGACACTCTCGAATTAGATGAACATGTTGATTACATAACCGACATCGAAACGGGATATGTTCATAATCCAATGTTTACATCCAGAATTCACCTTGGTAACCCAACGCTATGGATTCTAGCAATGGCTGGGATATGTTCACATATATGCAAATTCATGCAAGGGACATATTCCGACCTCTCTCCATCACTTCTGAGACCTTAACAAATTTTCCAAGAGCCTAACAAATGCCTTCCAAGATTTCTGGTATCCAGAAGTCTATGGGAAGGAAGTAAAGATTTACCCAGACTAGGGCAGTAATAAACTCCTCCTTGTCTAGGTTGAAACATGCTTCCCAGTGTCAAATATATAGGCCAACATTATTGTAGAAATGCGAACCCCCTTCAAAAATATGTTCTTTGTCCTCTAAATTAGAGAATATAACAATAAAGAAACCCTTTGGGTTGAGCCTCAAGTCTACCTCCCCTTTGGGCTGCTAGTGACGATGAATCCATTGTTCAAGCTCCCTCCGAGTCAGCCAAATATCGATGAATTTACAAATAAAAGCATGATCCCTCATTTGCTTTTGATGATCCTCCAAGTATTTAGATGGTATAGTGAATCTGGGATTTGTAGCAACCTTCGATATGAAATGCCCTCTCGAGCTTTGTTTCCATTTATCACCCAGGATTGGAACCTATGACAGCTCAGAAGCCCCAACCTTTGGCTCATAAGTATCAGGTGATTGTATCCCTTTACCTGTAAGGGTTGTACAGAAGGACGCAGGTCCCCCCTTCGCTCCCAGGGCCATTAGAAATCAAAACTCATTGAAAGGTTCAACAACATTAGTATAGGATCGATCTAAAAGGGTGATAATAGAGCAGTAAGGTTAACCACAAAGAGTAGAATTCCAAAGTTGAGATATGTTCTGAGCATTAGAGATGCACTGCCACACCGCCCTTTTATTACCAAAACACATTGGGACAAAAGCGTTTGTCACCTTTGCGATACTAAGAGGGTTGAAAATGAAAAGAACTTTCTCTTCGATTTCTGAGCTCTTACTCACATCCATTCTAATTTTCAAAATCTTATCACACTACCAACCTTCTTGACATGTTAAGTCAACAAAATTACAGTGATCTAGGAATGCTTCTCTCCTTTCTTTTCGATATTAGAAATAAAATATTAAAGAATCTCAATTAAGCTCTTAAAAATTCTTGGTCTTAGTGTATGTTAATCATCATCATCATCATCATCACTAGAATTATGTGAAGTTTGATCAAGCTTGGACACCCATTGGAATAGGTTAATTCCCCCAAAGATGGATCCCATCCTCAACCCTCCCTGTGAAATTTAAATATAAAAACTAAACTCCACAAAAACTAATCAATCTACACCTCATAAATTAAATTTTATTATAACAAAACATTCAAACACAACATAAATAATAAAAAATTCAAAACTTGACAAATGCCTCCTACTTAATAAAAATTTCAAAACATGACAAATGCCTTCCACCTTTCCTATACTTTATAGTCATGATCACTTAAAACTAATAGATAATAAATTTGTTTATTACATATAAATATAGCTCTATGTTATTATAAGAATCATCCTAACACAAGCCCTAAAGTGGATAATTGTTGAAAACATGTTGGTAGTGTATATGAGTCTTGATAAGATAGAAAGGGGTGTGAGGTCATAGGATGGATAGGGATGGAATAGAGTAGAGTTAGGTGGCAAGAATGGAGGATGGATAGGGATGCAATAGAGTAATGTTAGGTGGCAAGAGCGGATGATGGGTTGTTGAGAGATGGGAGTTATGGTTTTTTTTTTTTTTTTTGTAATCTTGGCAGGACTACATCTTCATCATGTCCAATATATCACTCTGATCGGGGCAGGGAATTGAACCAGTGACTTCACATCAAGGAGTGCCTTAACAAAACACCCGATCATTGTCTATCCAAAACCCTGTAGACTTATTTTATTTTATTTTAAGTAGTGAGTTATAATATTATTTGATTTTTTTAAGATATTGCATAAGATTATGATTATGATATGTTAAGTAATGAGTTATAATATTATTTGATTTTTTCAAGATACTCATAAAATTATGATAATGATATGTCTAACATTAATATTTTTTTTTGTATATATTGTCATTCACATATATATCAAAAAAATAAAAATAATAAATATATATATATATAATAAATTATTAAATGAATTATTTGTAATTAATTATGAAATAATAAATTTAAAAAATCAAATAAAATTAGTAAAGAGTTTAAAACCATAATAATTAAAAGTAAAATAATAATAAATCGTGAAAAGTGAAAATTTAATGAGAATAAATATTTATCTCAATGAATGTAGAAATAATATATGTCGATAATAGATCAATAAAATGGGTAATGGGGCAATCATGATCAATATTAAAAGAATAAGATTTTAAACACAAGGTCAAAAAATAAATAAATAAAGGATTGGGGTGGGGTGGATCGTTGGAAAAATTTTATATGGAAAAACAAAGGTGTTAGGAACTAAGAATCAATTTTTTGAAGAATCTTCGGCGAAAATCACATAGAAAAACTTATTTCCTGACGATGAACCACACTGGATGGTTCGAAACGCGTCGAAATAAGTTTTTCTATGTGATTTTCGCCGAAGATTCTTCAAAAAATTGATATGGATCACAAAAGTCTAAGTTCAATAACTAAGAATCAACTTAAGAAGACAGTAAACATTATAAAGAATTAAAGAGAGGGAAAGACTTTATGGTGAAGTTGATGAATAGTGGGTTTTCAAAATTGACGGAGTTTGTGTCCATCTTCCCCCATTAAAAGTATCATTTCTAACATTTCTCTAATGGTACAAAAAGAGTAATATGATGTTGAAGTAAGAATTGTAGTTGGGTCAAACTAAATAAGATGATGTTGAAGTAAGAATTGTAGTTGGGTCAACTAAATAAGATGATGTTGAAGTAAGAATTGTAGTTGGGTCAAATTAAATAAGGTGCCAAGAGTTATGAGAATGTTCACTTTATTTTTCAAGATGTTTTTAATTTTGTCAAGATAATATTTTTTTTAACATTTTTTTAAACCATAATTGATTTTTTTTATTAAAAATATGCACACGGTATGGAGTAATACCTCATATGTATATCAAACAACAGAATGATCCATAGAGGTAAAGAGTTTGGGTCTGAAACAGACTATAGTAGTCAAAATTGGGAATGTTCTTTTTATACAATTTAGTATTATCTAATAGTCTATAAGTATAAAGCTTCTATTAACTTCCTAATAAAAACCAAATTTACACTTCATTGGGCACAAATCTATTTTTGGGTTATGTTGCTTATAAGTCCTTATTGTCCTCTTGGACATTTTCCTCCTGTATTGGTGACCCACGTGGATGTTGGTGGCCACCTACCTATTCCACCTATACCTCCAGTTAGTTTCATCAGTTTCCATGATTAAAGCAACATTTACTATTTTTAGCAGTTTTTCAGTGCCTAAACTTCTAGAGTTGTTTTGACCCCATAAATGACGTTTTTCTGAGGTCCATAGTAGGCCCAGAGCCATAAGCAAGGCCCTGATATAGGAAAGGGTCTGCCGCAAATATTGTAGTACTCAGAGAGATATTTCCAACGATGTATCGTACACACCAAACGAAGATCATATGACCAAGTTACGACCTCAGGAAGTTGGCCGCCCAACTAACCCCAAAGGGGCCCACGAACTCTTGGTGTTCCATCTCCTGGGGTTAGGGTTTGGTTTTCTATGGTTTTCCT
The DNA here is from genome assembly GCA_000404065.3 of Pinus taeda. NCBI lineage: Eukaryota > Viridiplantae > Streptophyta > Pinopsida > Pinales > Pinaceae > Pinus > Pinus taeda. The sequence goes on from APFE030506348.1 coordinate 113,348, forward strand.
TTGTTGTTCAATAATAAAAAGGCCCTTGAGCCTCATTGTAACATAGTTCAGAAGCATGTAGCTACCACATCTCTTCTCAGAGATAAGCTACCATCGCTCGAGCTAGTTTATTTCCATTTTGCTTGCAAGCACCTTTCAAATCTCTGATATTAATGAAATGAAGATTTATTTATGCTGCATCTTCGTGTTTATGTTTATATATGTATTTTGTTTCATTCCTGCATAAGTCTGGATTAGCTGGGATGTTGAGTTCTAGGAGCTGAAATGAACCTTCATGTAGTCAACCAATTACTCCACTTGTTTTCATATTTTGAAAGGTCCCTTATGCTTTTGGACATGATGATATTCCAACTCTTTAAGGAATCAAACATTTATTTTATTGTTATTAATCACCAAGGAAATATTAAAACTAGTTGAATGATTGAACTACACTGGGTTATCCCTCAGCTTGTACTTAGAGATTTGGAGTGTCACTCTATATGTTGTTGTGTGGAGGCCACTCAACTATGAATCTAAGACTAAATGGCCAATGGGAGGCTCAGTGGATGATTAAACCACTTAGTGCTCACTGGATAGCTATTAAAGCACTTGGATGCTTGTTGTGTGGTTGATAAACCACTAGATAGGCTAAACTAAGCCACTATGGTGCTTGCTAGAAGGGTTGATAAAGCACCTATACAGTGGGCTATAGACTCATGTAGCACTTTCCATGAAAACATAGCTCTAAAACCACCTAAAGAGTGGATTCAGTCTCTTTGAAATGAGTAATTCCCCATTTGGACCTTAGGTGAAGCCCTATGATTGAACTTGGAGAGTCATTATGGTGCTTACTACTAGAGAGCAGTTATTAAACCACTTGGACAATGAAATGTATATCCTATGTGTTTGACCAAGCCTTGGTGTGAAATTCCCTTGAGTAAGCATCCCCTCAGACTTTAGATTTGGCTCAGGTGTGTTCAATTGCAAGAGAGATTGCAGTGTAGTTGGCCTATGGTTAGGTGGAGAGTTAAAGTACCTCCTTTAGTTATCATCCCTTACAATGTATTTAGATAAGCATAAATTTGTGCCTATTTGGATCAAAAGATGTGATAGCCGTGTTCTATTAATGATTGTTAATATAGTCTTCCACAATAATGTGTGAATGCTTGAAAGTTGTTAATACACTCATTGGTAGTTATCTTGGACATTTTGGTTTCAACGACCATTAGCACCATGGAGCTACTACCATATTCGTGATTTATAGGATATTTGTATAATTGGAGATGAGTGACTACATGGCTATGTTGGTGGGACCTTACCTTGTGAAATTTATTGTAAACTTTGAATGTCTACAAGTTTTTTTGTTGATAGTGTTTAGATTATAACTCTGATTAATTACCAAGAAAATTCACTATGCCAAGAATTATATGATAAAATTCTTCAAAAGTGAGTCACGGACTTGTGTTATCACTTGAAGGTCAAGCCTCAGCCTCATACTACACTTCTCTGGAAAATCAACATTCAAGTTGTTGCCCCTATCTTGAAGAAATTCCTCAATATTTTGTTATTTACCTCTTTCCATAGTGCTCAGCAAAAATATGGTGATGCGGAGTCTAAGGCTAGCAAGGAGAAGTTTCCTTTATGGTGCCTTGGATCTCATCCATGGCTATATTTCCTTGTATGATATCCTTTCACGTTGGGATTCTGGGATCGATCCGGGCCTAAACCATGTGTGGCAACTCAAATTTTATCCAGGGCCAGATTCCTCTTCCTGTTGAGAAATCTAGGGCAGCTAGATTAGGTGATTTCTCTTACTTTGATAATCGCTCATGATGTACTTTTACTTAAATTTATTATCTTCTTCTTACAATTTATTATTATTAGTATTCTTTATCATCAAATAGCTATCAAAAAATAAAATCGAAGAAACAATAGGACACAAGATGTAGGCGATCATCCAGGGCGAAAACCTCTCCAACGGAGAGGAAAGCCCACAAGAATTATTCTCTTCTCATAGAACTTCAATTAACAAATTCCAAGACATATGACCCTTGACCAAGACCTTCTAAGACCAAGTCAAACCTTGATTCCAACAACTTATGAAATTTCGACTTGCCCAACAAATTATTCTAGAACTTCAACATGCCCAATACATTATTTTGCAACTTTTATATGCCTAGAAAACCCTTCTGCAACTTTGATATGCCCATCAAAATCTTCTGCAACTTCGACCTGCCCGACAAATTCTTCTGCAAATTCGACCTGCCCAACAAACTCTTTTGTCCATCAAATGTAGAAAACCGAACACAAGAGAGAGAGAGGCCCAAAACTTCAATCTAGTTCTTCTCCATCCTTTTCATCCTTTTTATATATTCTATCTTGAGAATATAGAACTTGCTTGAGTGAGTCACAATGAGGTCGAGTTCTTTCTTATTTATAGGCTTGTGAGGGGTATGAGTTGCTCTCTTTAGGCCGACTTGTCCCTTCATGTAAGCTGACTTGATCTTTGTGTCATGACAAGGTCTTGGAGAGTATTTTGATTCTATTTTGACTCAAATAAATTTTCTTTACAATATGTAACATGCCAAAATGGGTCTTCAATACATGACAGCGACTCAATTGACTTTATGACAAACCTAGAAGAACTCAATGGGTGCTTGACCTAAAAATAAATTTCCCTTGAGCATGAAACCCATGCCTCAAGAATAATAATAAATTTATTTTTCTCTTTTCATTAAATACATAAAATCACTATTACATATGCCGTTATGAAGACTGAACCTAGTTACATATTTCAACACTACCTCTTAACTAGGGAGGTATTCATAATCCATACAAGGTACTTGGACATTCTCCATTTGAAGACTTATCATAAGAGTCAAATTGGTAACCCATCTGTATAGCATCATATCATCTAGCATTGTCACATAGTAAGGCCTTGAATAACATCTCTATCATTTTCTCTCTCGGAACATACCCCACCCAAGTTCTCTCAGATTATGTTCCATCAAGACTATTCTTATCTTGGATTCCTAGTCCTCAAAGAATATCGATCCTCTATGACTACTATTATCTTGGATTGCCTACCACATCCTCAAAGAGTATTGGATGCTAGATTCTTACCCAATACTCCATTCTTTCTTCCCAAGTGAAGACAAGAATGATGTGCCTGTCTCATTCCTATAAAGGAATTTTCTCAAACTCCCTCTTATCCAAGGACTTTTCCAAGTTCCCAAGGACTTGCTTCCAAGATCACTCTTAGTCAACAGCTTGTTTCCAAGTTTCTACAAAGTTAGAAATGTGTTTCCAGACTCCCTCTTAACTAGGGATTTATTTCCAACAACAAGTTTTTATTCATTGGTGGAGATCATGGGACTTTTAGCTGCTTGTAGCGCTCCTCCATTCAATGTGATGAATTTTATCTTTAATATTGTGGAGCCTTCATCTTGTAGGGCATCGACCATCCATCATTTTCCTTCAATCAATCATGTCATCCTTCCCCTTATCGGAAAGTGATTTTCTAGTCCACATATGGCTTTCCTTCGTACAACTACCTCTTCCACATCATGTTTCCTTTAGGATCTTCTATTCCACCACATGAGTGCTAATTGTAGACAACATCCATTGTAACTATTTTTCTAGTAGCCCTGCATTAACCCATTCAGATGTTATTAAAAAATAAAAAAAGAACATCAAATCAAAATTATCTTTTGTGATGGCCCTTCATCATGATATATGTTTGCTTGCAATATTAACATCCCACACATATATTTGACACATCTCCAAGATATAAAATTTCAAGGGTCTCCTTCTTTTCTAGATTTCTTCAGGGTCTTCATATCTTTCCCATGGAGATATCATAGTCAAATATTTTAGTCGTTGGATTTTTATTGCCTTCTCCATAGTTGCATCTTTAATGATCTCTTCCTTTCTTTATTCACACATTGCTTCCCAGGAACTTCCAATCGTAGTTCCTTCATTTTTATCAACCACCTCACATTCCATATGAGGACTTATTCTATTGATTTCATCTTGTCAATATGTGAACCATGTCTTTATGCATCCTTCAAAAGGAGGAGATCCCTTTCTCTTGATCATGCTCATGAGGTGGATCATTTATCCATGATATCTACAACTATATGACATGACTCAATTTATTAAACATATTCATACATACCTATTTTCTCCTTTGGTTATATAGAATTCCTTCAGTAGCTTCGTATCCTTGATTGAGAGTGCTTCAATCATCTTTTACATGTTGCATTCTTTTTTCATCTTACCATCATTCTTTCAAACAATGAACCCCATCCAAAGTGGAATTCTCAATGAGAAATTTTCTTCTCCCTAGAGATGAACCTTCCAATGAAGATTATAGTTGGGGACCTTGATTATCATCATCTTGTAGATGCTAATTCCCAATGATGTATGATGATTTCTATACTAGATGACTCACTTCTACCCATAAGTACTACTTATGCTTTTATTGAGGTTATCAAGAGCTACTTCCTTCTAATAGTGACTACCATAAACTTCAACTATCTTTCAAGCTTCCCATGAGATATTGCTTTCAATCATAAGATATTATGATTCCATCCCTTAAAATTATGCATCCTATCATGTTTCTAATGCTTCCTACCATGATATATATACTTACAAAAACGAAAAAGAACTAGGTGGAGAAGACTTATCTCAATCATAGTAGAGATCTTTTACTTCTTCCTTCTTGGATTTCTTCTTTTCAGCTTCTTCCACTTCATTAGTGATATGGGATTTTTACCTTCCTCTTTTTTTCATCCTTATTGAGCTTATGATAATCTCTCTTATAGTGCCCATATCCATAGCATTGAACCTTCACGATATTCTTATTCCTTTTTTGAGGACCAAAATTTCCAAACTTTCCTTTCCTCTTCACCATGGAAACATATGCTTGAGTTTGCCTGTTTGATCCTACATCACTTTTTGCCTTCAACCTAGTTTCTTCAATTTTGTATAGTGACCATAGATTATTGAATGGAGTAGCTTCCTTCTTCCCATAAATGCTTGATGTAAAGTTACTCCATTCCTCTGGCAGTGCATTGAATACTATAGTAGTTGTTTCCTTGTCAGACGTTATCTCTCCCAACTCTTGCAGTTGGTTCCTTATTTCAGACACCCTCATAAAGTATCATTCATTATTCCTTTGATATCATCATATTGTAGAGCTTGGTTCTTAATGATATCACTTCTCCTCTAGAACTTACGGATAATAATTCCACCAGTTTGTTGTAGATTTCTTTTCACTTTTCCAATTTTGCAAAATAAGGATTATTTGAGCCCTTATTTCCTTCTTTTTTTTCATGTATTCAGCTAGAGCTTGAGCTTCTTCCTTTGGAGTTTTATTAATAGAACCCTTAACATGATCAATGACTTCATTTTCTATGAGGATCAAATCTATCCTCTTCTTCCATGCAAGAAAGTTTGACAACCCAACCAATTTTTTGCTCTACTTGCAAAAGGAAGTCATTTTGATAGATTCAAATATAGATATAAAGATACTTGTCATGTGAAGATGCTCCTTGATGTTAATATATTCAAATTTATACCTTATTTATTTTGATGATGATATAATATGTCTTCTTGATGAAGATGTCTAGCTTCAAAACTAATCCTTCAACGAGAGGGCGCTGACCTTGATTCCTTAATAATGATTATGTTTCTTCCCACTTCTCTAGAATGTAGAGACTTTTAGATGCTTCAATGTGTAGTTCTTATATGGATGAGTTAGGGTTTTGAGGTCTTCTTACAACTTCATATTTAATCCCTTCTTCATATTTTAGGCTTGTTGTTGTAGGACTGTAATTTCAGCTTCTCTTGCAGAAACCCTAGGTCACATGTGTGGCTGGAATATGGACAGGCTTGCCTCCTTTTGACATTGCTTAACCTTGACTCCTTCTATTGACAATTTGTCTTGCTAAATAGTCCTTCTTTAAGCCAAAATTTAGCTCCTTTAAGTGACTACAATTTTTGGCTTCTACTGTTGCAAGATGATGCCCTAACCTTCACACATGTGGAGGAGAATTAGCCAAAAACATAGCAAGAAATGTTTTTTCTCTCCTTTCTTCTTCCTTCGATGGGTATAAGGCTTCTTTCTCTTTCTTGATCTAACTATTCTTAATGCTTCTTAGATTCTTTTCTAGTGTTTCAGCCCTTGTGTATCCTTCTTTAAGCTTCCTTTCCTTGTCTCGACACCTTAGGTTTGATACCATGTTGAGAAATATAGGGCCTCTAGATTAGGTGATTTATCTTATTTTGATAACTTATTGTGATGTATTTTTACTTAAATTGATTAGATTCTTCTTAAACTTGATTATTATTAGTGTTATTTATCATCAAACAACTATCAAACAATAAAATCAAAGAGACAATAGGACACAAGATGTAGGGTGATTAGCCAGGGCCAAAACCTCTCCAACTGAGAGGAAAACCCACAATAATTCTTCTCTTTTTATAGAACTTCAATTGACAAATTCCAAGACATATGACCCTTGACCAAGACCCTCCAAGACCAAGTCAAACCTTGATTCCAACAACTTCTGCAATTTTAACTTGCCCAATAGATTCTTTTGGAACTTCGACATACCCAATACATTCTTCTGCAAATTTGACATGCCTAGAAAATTCTTCTCCAACTTCGACCTACCCAGCAAATTCTTCTGCAACTTCGACCTTCCCATCAAATTATTCTGCAACTTCGACCTGCCTAGCAAATTCTTTTGTCCAGCAAATTCTTCTGCCTTGGAAATTATTTTTCCCATCAAATGTAGAAACCCTAACATGAGAGAGAGAGAGAGAGACCCAAAAATTCAATCTAGTTCTTCTCCTTCCTTTTCATCCTTTTTCTAGCTTCTATCTTGAGAAGATCGAACTTGCTTGAGTGAGTCACAATGAGGTCGAGTTCCTTCTTATTTATAGGTTTGTGAGGGGTCCAAATTGCTCTCTTTATGCTGACTTGTCCCTTCATGTAGGTCAACTTGATCTTTGTGCCATGACGAGCTCTTGGGGGCTCTTTTGATTCTATTTTGACTCAAATAGATTTTCTCTACAATATGTAAAATGCCCAAATGGGTCTTTATACATGACAATGACTCAATTGACTTTATGGAAAACCTAGAAGCACTCAATGGGTGCTTGACCTAAAAATAAATTTCCCTTCAGCATGAAACACATTCCTCAAGAATAATAATAAATTTATCTTCTCTTTTCATTAAATACATAAAATCACAATTACATATGTCATTATGAAGACCAAACCTAGTTACATATTTCAACACTTCCAAGCACTTTTGGTATCCAAATATCTGGCTATCTAAGGGTGACAAAGAGTCATTAGCAGCATCTTTAGGTCTAAAATGGGCCTTCTAAAGAAAATAATAAAATAAGGGTTATGAATTTTAAAGAAAAATAAAGGAATTGTTCTTTTACTGTATTTTTGACTTATCTCCTTATAAATTTACTCAAATGTCAAGTGCAGAAAACCATTGTATGGGGAATTAAATTCCAAATCAAACTATTACCCAATCTGCATAATTCTTAGTAAACTAACATTGAAAAAAATGAAAATACATGAAAAAAGCGTGTTCACCATATTTTTTACATGTATTTTCATTTTTTTCTATGTGGGTCTACTCAGAAGTATACAGATTGGGTGATTGTTGAATGTGGAATTTAATTTTTCATCCAATGTGTGTCTACACTTAACATTTGACTAAACCTATACAAATATAACCCAGAAACACAATTAAAAAAAGTAGTTTTCTTCTTTTCCCTCCAAAATATTTACCCCTGGGGATGACATCATCATCTTGAATCCTATTGGTTCTTTTAAACTTAATTTTGTTAGTACATTTTTTGTTTTGAGGTCCATTTTTTACCTCAAAATTCCTCGTGCCCATACGTGAAGCCAAAATAAGAACTAGGTCAGATTACTTCCAAGTAGAGTAGATAAAGAGGTCTAGGAGAGGTGAGGGGAAACACAAGGTTGAAAGGTTGGAGGGGTGTGAACTAGATATAAATATGGAGTGTCAAAAATCCACCATGGAGCGAAGGGTTAGTGGGCCCTACGTTGTGTCGGTGTGGAAATTCCAAGTAGCCTGACAAGGACCACATGGACACCATGTAGTACATGGTGGGCCTTGCAATAGATTAGCTTCATAATTCATTGGAATCCAGGGATCCAGGCTTTGAGGGTTGCGACGGCTATCACACAGTTAAAACACATAGATGAGTGTTAGTTGGATATAGTGGTGAAGTGATGAGATATGCCATGGTGGGAAGACTTAGTGGATGTTGCATTGGGTTGACGTGGTAGTGCCACGAGGGCTTGACAAGGACCACATGGAAATCCATTGAGGATGTGACCTATTATAATTGGCGAAACTTATGATGGGAATCAATTTCAATCCAGGAGTCAAATTGAGGTGAAATGTAAATCACCATAAATTTATCAACAAGTTGAATGTGATGGTGATGTTTTTATTTTAGGTTTGAAGACATTGAGGAAGAATGTTGAAAATGGCAACAAGAAATGCTAAAAATAGAAGTGCTAAAAATAGCACTGCTATAAATAGCAGTTCGGGTACCAGTGTTGGACATAGCAACAAGGAATGAAAAATGGAAGTGCTAAAAATATCATTGCTATAAATAACATTTCAGGATGGATTCCGATTTTAGTTAGTCCCTGAACTAAAATAGAGAAGTAAAATTCGAATTTGATCTTAGCAGTTGTTTGTAAAATAATTAATTAATTCATATTGAGTTAATTAGTTGTAGAAAATCAAACATGAAGTCTATGTGTAGACATGCAACAGTTTCTCCATTGATTGAGGAAGTTATCCCTTGATTAATGGAGATCAGGATGAGTTGTAATTAGTTAGCTCAATTAATTGAGTTAAGTCCAGTTAGATTAGTTCCAACAGTTTGTGGAATTAATTGTGCGTTCAGTTAGTTAACGCTTGCATGCATGTAACTGTTGCTCTCCAGATAACTGAATATTCTCTCATAAATAACTCATGCATGTCAGTTCAGTCAGAGACCCAGTCGAGATCAGAGGAAGGGATAGTGTACTATCAGTTGGAGGAATTTTCCTATATAGGAAAATCATCCATGCAGAAGGAATTATCTCCTTCAGAATTGCGCAGTTATTTCAAAGGTCAGTGTTGTGTGTGAGGTGAGAATCACACAGGTTGCAGCTGGAGGATCCAGGAGAAAATGCGCAAGGAAATAGGAGGCTTGGAGGACTGAAGGAAGGCATATGTTGTGTTTATTTAGTCTATGAGTAGCATTGAGGGATTGTACTAAGAGATGGATAGCTTGAGAGCTAAAGCTTTGTGTAATCCTAAGATATTTCCACTTGTATGATAAAACAGAGATTGGGGTTTTTAGCTGAGGCTTTCCTCAGAGTATTCTTCTGTGTTTCATGTGATTGAATTCTCTTCATCTGTTATATGTGTTCTAATTGATCTTGCTCATATTCGATTAAGCTTCTGCAAAGTTTGTTGTAGAAGTAGATCTTGTATTTTGCTTTAGTACATTGCATAATCTATTGATCTACAATAATTTCTACAAAAAATAGGTTTTTGTAACCCCATCTCCATAACAACTCTTGGGATTTGGGTTAAAGAAAAAAAGTAACACCTCTTGTAGCCTGAGATAGGACAATGGGGTAGGAATATGGGTTTCAGAGTGGCATCAGAGCCCAGGTTTAGCATGCATAATGAATGGTCCTCAAGCAAGAAAATTTAGAGCTTTGTTACAAAGAGATGGAAAGAATTTAAATTGTTGTTTTAATTGTTAGATGTGTGTTGAATATTAGACTTACAATTGATGTGGATACTAACCTTGATAAAATGTTGATGGGATATTTTGTTTCATAACTTGCACGTTGACATGGAACTTGATTTTGCAACCAGCATTATATTTGTATGCTTAAGTTCATAAATGCCAAGGTGATGAGTAAATATATATATTTATTTATTCTTGACTTAACTAACAATTGTGTGTGTGTAACAACACATAGGAAGAAACAAATTTACAACAAGGAAATAAAGCAATGTGCAGGAGAATGGTATAGTACAACATGGATAGATCCGAACATAATCAGGAAGAGGATGGAGGAAAATTCCCCTAATTGGATGGACACCATTAGAAGATTAAAGGTTTAATTGAGAAGTTTCAGGGCAAACAATGAAAGAATTGTTAGAGCTCAAGAAAGGAAAGTAGAAATAAATGCAGTGATTTTTCAAAGCTTACTAGATATACAAAGGAAAAAGGAACATGAGCTTCGTGTCAACTATCAAGGAAGTAACAAGCCTAAGAAGAATCCATCTTAAATGTGGAAACATAGATTAGAGACTAATAGGGCAGAAAGAAACAAATCAAAGAAAAGAAATACGTAGGAACATGAAGACATAGTGAGAGGAGGAACTCCACTCAACACTCTGAGTAAATTAGAGCTAGTGGATCTAAAATTACAACTGAAATAAATGTTAGACAAGGGGTATATTAGACCCATCATGTCACCTTGGGGAGCCCCCGCACTATTTGTAAATAAGAAGGATGGCATGTTGCAGTTGTGCATTGATTACTAGTAGTTGAATAAATCTATAGTGAAGAAAAATTACCCATTGCCAAGAATTAATGACTTATTTGATCAATTGAGAGGGATTTTTGTGTTCCCAAAACTTGATTTGATATCTAGCTATCATTAGGTTTGAATTAAAGATGAATACATTCACAAAACAACCTTTAGGACAAGATATGGACAATATGAGTTTGTGGTGGTGCCATTTGGGCTCGCAAATAACCCTACCACATTTATGTGTCTAATGAATAATGCCCTCTACCCTATTTGGAAAAAAAATTATCGGTTTTCATGGATGACATCTTGCTCTACTAAAAAGCCATAGAAAATCATGAAGAGAATTTGAAAGTAGTATTGGAATTGGTGAGAGAGCACAAGCTCTATGCCAAGCTCAACAAATGTAATTTTTCCAATCACAAGTTCAATACTTGGGACATGGCATTTCTAGGGAATGGGTGGTTATGGATCTTGAGAAGAATAATGCCATCATGGAGTGGACCACTCTCCGCAATGTCATCGATTTAGATCTTTCATGGGATTGGCTGAATAATACCAATGCTTGATTCAAAATTTCTCAAAGATGGGGCATCCAATCATAGCTTTACAAAAGAAAGGGATAAAATTCCAATAGAAATCAAAGTGTGCAGCTAGTTTCAAGAAACTCAAACATTTGTTCACACATGCATGTATCTTGAGAATAGTTGATCCAGATAAGGATCTCTTAGTTTTCATAGATGCCTACAAGGAAGGAATAGGTGGTGTCTTGATGCAAGAGGGACATGTAATTTTTTATGAATTGAGGAAACCAAATGAACATGAGAAGAACTATGTCACTCATGACTTGGATATTGTAGTGATAGTGCATGCATTAAAAATGTGGATGTACTACATACTTGGGAGGAAATTTGTATTGATGACATACCATTAAGGTTTGAGATACTTGTTTGACTAGCCAAAGCTAAATGCAATACATGCCATATAGTTAGCTCTAATCAATGACTTTGACTTTGAGATCAAGAATATAAAGGTTAAGGAGAACAAAGTGGAAAATGCACTTAGTAGAAGTATATTAGTAGATCACTTGGCAGCCATAAGCACTAGTGAAGTTGACATCAAAGAAAGGATAAAAGAGGCATTGCCACATGATGGGCATTATTAGCACATGAAAGAATTTTTGCAGCAAGATCCAAAAGAATCATTGAGTAAGAATTACTTTCTCACTGATGATGGTATGTTGCAGTTCAAGAATCGATGTTATGTGCTCTGTATAGGTGACTTGAAGAAGATCATAATGGATGAGTTTCATAAAATACCTTATTCAAGTCATCTTGTTTATCATAAAATGATAAGACATATTAAGCAAATGTAGTATTAGCCAAACATGAAAAAGGAAGTTGTTGACTACATTGCTAAGTGCCTAGAATTTCAACAAGTTAAAGTGGAATTTAGGCACCCGACAGGATTACTACAACTAATCCCAATTCCTGAGTGGAAGTGGGAAGTCATATCTATGGACTTGATCACAAGGTTGCCAAGAACTTCCAAGCAGCATGATTCCATTATGGTGGTAGTGGACAAGTTGAGTAAGGAAGATCACTTTATAGTTGTCAAATCCATCCACAAAGCTATTGATATAACTCATATCTTTATAAAATAAGTTCTTAGATTACATGGTGTACTCAAGAAGATCATTTCAGGTCAGGATGCCAAGCTCGTTTCCAATTTTTGTAAGGCGTTATTTGTTAGTTTTGGAACCCAACTAGCCTTTATTAAAACACATCATCATCAAACTAATGGAGAAACTAAAAGAGTGAACAAAATTTTAGAGGACATGTTGAGAATGTATGACATGCATTAGCCAAAGAGGTGGGAAGAGTTCTTGGCTTAGTTGAATTTACATACAACAATGGGTGAAAAGTGTAGAAATTGCTTGTAGATTCAAATTGCTTATGCGAATTTCTAAAACAAAATACTTGAATCTACTCTACTCATCAGTGAAAACAATTAATCGACCGAGAAATCACAAAGCATACAAGAGAAAGAAATCAATCAACACATTACACATTGATTTCTTGGGGAAATCCATAGCTAAAAACCCGTGATCTGTATATTGCATTAGTCAGAAAATATGAGAAGATTACAATGCTTTGCTCAAGCATGAGCAACCTTTGCACTATCTCTATCTGTCTCACAGCTTCCTAGACAAGCCTAGGACAATACCTAACCAATTTTATGCTTGCCGAAGTCCTTATTTCCTTGTATTGTTTCCTTGGGAATTATCCCCTATTAATTAGGGAAATTCCTTAATTAGAATTGTGAAATCCATCATAGGCCTTCCTCTGACTACATGCATCACTTGTATAATTTAAATGATTATACAAGTGATAGTACACTGCCCTTGAACTCCAATCTCATCTGGGTAACTCTCATATCTGACATGCATTAGTTATTTATGAGTGAATCATCAGTTAACTGGTTGAAAACATGAAGAAGCACCCCATTTTCTGACCTCCTTCTAGTTCATCCATCAGTCAAAACTAGTTTAACTGACTTTAACTTCGATAAACTGAATTAATTAATTACAACTCAAAATAAACTCAACCACGGATCCTATAAAGTAGGAGACACTTTGCATGACTCTAGTTAGACCCTCAAATCGAATTACTTGAGACAACTAAGTTGCCTTAACATAATTAATTCATACAAGTTGTCTTGTGATGTGGAATTACAATTTTATTCCTAATTTAATTCAAGAACTTTTTGTTGCATTTTCAACACCAAGAGTCACAGAAGATGAGCCCTTTTGAGGCTTTGTATGGCAGAAAATGTAACATGCCAATTAGCTAGGATGATCCAGTGAACAGGGTGTTTCTTGGTCCTAATATGCTAAAAGAAATGGAACAAGAAGTAATTAATATCATGCAAATATTGAAGGCAACCCAAGACAAAAAAAAATAAATAAATAAATAAATAAAAATTTAAAAAAAAATTAAAAAAAAATTAAAAAATTAAAAAAAAAAAAAAATTATGCTAATCAACAAAGAATATAAAAGGAATTTCAAGTGGGATAGCATGTATATGTTTGCATCATACTAAAGAAGAGTTCATTGAGAATGGGTCTTGTGCTAAGTTGGCACCCAAATTTTGTGGACCATTTCAAATTTTGGAAAGACTGGGGCAAGTGGCTTATAGATTGGCCTTACCACCCACAATGAAAGCACATGATGTTTTTCACAATTATTTGCTTAAGAAGTATGTACATGAAACTAATCATATATTCTATTGGTTTTTTATACAAGTGGAATCTAAGGGAGGGTTCCAACTAGAACCAATATGCATCCTGGACTAGAGGTAGACCACGCTCTGGAATTGAGTAATAGGGTAGGTCAAGGTGCAATGGAAGCACTTTATACTAGATGAAGTAACACGATAAATGGCTAATTAAATGAGGGCACTTTACCCATTTTTGTTTACTGTATAACCAAATGTAAGAGTTATAAATATAAAGCTCATGTTTATAAAACAATGAGGACAATGTTCCCTTAAGAGGGTGGGTCTGTAATAACCCGTTTTGTTGCACCCAAAATATGTAAATATCACTGTGTTATTTTTTGTATACATGTAAATTTATGTGGAAATGAATTCATGATTGGTTGAGGGGAGGGACACATATATAGTATCATGAGGGGGGTGTTTGTGATGTTCAAAGTGCAGGTCCATACCAATGTCATTTAATTCCATTAACATCACCCTAACCATGGGCTAGCCTATGTTGATAGGCTTTGAAGTTTAGGAGTGACAAGGGTGGAGGACAACACCATCCATGTTTTTATGCAGAATTTTCACGATTGTAGACAAAGGTGAATTCCATATATCTAGTGGTTTGATCTAGAAAATGAGAAAACAAAGAGATTTGTGTTTTCCCTAGATAAATTAGAAAATGAGAAAGAAGCCTACCTTGAATCTGTAGCAAGCCTTCCTTTCCTCCTTTCTTGTAAGCTCCAAGTCTAGTTCCAAGTTCTATAATTAGAACTTGCACATACGACTAAAAAAAGCAATGGAGCCTCAATTCACGTAACATAATATAAAATCTCTATTAAATGAGTCAACATGGAATTGAAATACACGAGTGAAAACATAACACAACAAATATAGGAAAAAAATATATTTTTTAGTATTAACAAATATAGGAGAGAGTTACAACCATAAATAGAAGTCTGACTTTGTAGATGTCTCCCCAAGTTGACTTGTACTTCCTTGCCATAAAGCAAACCTCAACATCAACCCTAATGCATGAATTTGATGACTCCTTAAGCTCAAAGCAGCAGCATAAGGACACTATCAATCTCCAAAAATCCAACCTTGAGGCTATGGAAGGCAATAAATATATAGGGTAAGAGTGTAGTTTAGGATTTACCATTCTATGCTTGAGATCCACATACGATGGGAATATGAGCTCAAGGGATAAGAGATATGTCCATTAGAGTAGGATCATATAGGAATTCAAGATCTTTGTCCATGGTAAATAGTTGAAACCACCTTGGAAGATTCTAGAAGAGGAATCTTCAATGATATCTTTTTATTTTTCCAGAATTTCTAGAATCAACGCACCTGCAAAAGGGAGCAACATGGGCTGACCAATGTTGGTTCCCAAGTACAAAACATGTATTGAGCATAGGTGACCAAGTATGCAAGGTGTGCTAGGGCTAAAAATATTGTTTTTGAGCTAATTGTCCCATAAACTCATATTTTTTGGAGAAGTGATGCTTAGGGCTTTGTGAAGTGATTATGGCAAAGTGTTCAAGGATGTTGATTGATCTGGTTTGTAGACCTATTGAATAGATGTGACAAAATGGTCTGTAACAAATTTTTCCTTAAAGTACAAAGTCAGAAGGACTAAAGTGATTTACATTGTGATAATTCTAGATCAAGAACAATTGGTCGATATCATCATCTGTTACAATACGTTTTTCATCACGATATCACTGTTAAGGGAGGCACACCCATACTTAGCATATAAGCCATATTACATGTACAATGATCAAAAAGTTTCATCCATTGATGAGAAAGTGTGGCCCCATGCTTGGATGATCTTATGTATGAGCATAGTCATTATGCCTTGTGATTTGATATGAATCCTGAAAATGTAGCCTGGATGGATGAAACTAGAACTTGAGTCTTCTATCCCATTCACTCAATTGTTTGTTGAAATATGTCAACAAGAATATTCCAATTTAATTTGTCCTTGAATTAAATTGTGAATTAAAATCGAATTTAGTACTAACAGCTACTTGGAAATAATAAATTAATTCATTTTGAATTAATTAGTTGGAGAAATTCAAGTTAGAAGTCTTTCAGAAGTCATGCAAGAGTTATCCCTTAAATTAAGGAGATAAGATTGAGTTATATTTGAGTTGTAAATAGTTAATTCAGTTTACTAAGTTAAGTCCAGTTAAATTAGTTCCAAACTGTTTCAAGAACTAATAGTGAGTTAACGGTCAGTTGATGCATGCATGCACTCAACTAGTGTACTCCAGTTAACTGAAGATTCCCTCATCAGAAACTCATGCATGTCTATTCTAAGAAAGACCTAGTTGAGATTAAAGACAAGGACAATGTACTATCAGTTGCATGTGTTTTCTTATAAAGAAAACTCATGCATGTAGTCAAGGCATCATTCCTTGAGGATTGTGCAGTTCTGACAGTGTGTGAGATCAGAGTGTTCCACTTGGTTGAAGGTGAATCATCCCAGAGGAAAAACACAAGGAAATAGGAGCTTGGAGGGCAGAGAGGAAGGTCGGAGAGAAGCCAAGATTGCTTGTGAACATCTGTGAGGATTGTACTGAGAGCTGGCTAGCTGTGAGAGCTAAGGCTTTGTATAATTCCTATGTATTTCCACCTTGTATGATAATACAGATAGTGGGGTTTTTAGCTGAGGCTTCCCCCAAAGTATTTTCATGTGTATTGTGCTTTGATTCTTCTTCTTCTAATTATATTGTTCAGCTTGATCTTTAAGATTTCCCAAATTGATAGTATAAGTAGGTTATAGTATTTGCTTTGATTTATATTGCATTATCGGGTTAACCTACAATTAGATTTTCTACATGGTATCAGAGCTAGATTTGTAGAAATTTTATACATGGTATTAGAGCTAGATTTGTATAAATTTTCTACATGGTATCGGAGTTGTGGACAGTATATTGAGAAGAGAATTCGAAGTTTGAAGTTCAGGGTTGCAGGTGCAAATCGAATTCATATCATACTTCAAGGTTGGCCAATGGAATTCTATGGCTTGAGACTCGAGTATGCCTTGGAAGGCATCTTGAATTACATAGCATGGAAAGATAGAATGGAGGTTGTATTAGAAGACAATGGCTTGAAGGAATTCATTGATCGAGAAATCCCAAAGTCAGCTTCAACTAATGCACAAGATTTGGCTGAGTGGAAGAAGTGTGTGGCGAAGGTGAGACGGATCATCCTTGAGGGAGTTCAAGACCATATTGTCTTGAGTCTCCATGGGAAGGATACTCCATTTTCAATGTGGAATACTTTGAAGGACCTCTACCAGAACAATAGCAAACAGAGGAAATTGGCGCTCAAGGATAATCTTCGAAGAATCAAGATGGAGAAGGGTGATACTATTTCCACATATCTGAACAAGCTCACCACCTACAGAGATGAGCTTGTCAGTGTGGGAATAGCTACTGCCGATGAAGATATAGTGAGCCTCGCTCTCCTTTTCCTTCCAAAGAGTTGGAATAGCTACCAAGACTTTGTGAATGGAAGGGAGAAACTGTCGGATTGGTAACAACTATGGTCGGATCTTATGCAGGAGGAGATCAGGAGGAGCACATGAGATGGTTCTTCATCCAAGAATGATGACGAAGAAAATGTGGCCTTAGCAAGAGGGGCAAGGAAAGGAAAGCGGAAGGCTTCCCATTCCAAATCGAATTCTTCTCATGGAGGGAAAGAGGGTGACAAGTCTAAAGTGAGATGCTTTAATTGTCAATAGATGGGACATTATGTGACTAATTCCCATCGAAGAAGTCCAAGAAGGGATGCTCGAAAGGATCGGAAGGTGAGGCATTAGCCTCTTAGTTCGAAATGGACTTTACCCTCAATGCATGCATGGTGTCATCGATGATGGGTTGTGTCTGGTAGCTTGACAGTGGAGCCTCATTCCACATGACCGGTGATAAAAATTTATTCAGTGCCTTGGAGGAGAAAGACCTCAAGATGCACATAGAGATGGGTGATGAAGGAAGGTATAGTGTCTCAGGAGTGGGCACGGTTGATTTTTAGAGGGAGCATGGAGCTCCTATCACCTTGCTAGATGTGAAGTATGTGCCTGGACTGAAGAAGAACTTGGTATCGGTCGCGATGTTGGAGGACAAAGGCTACGATGTTGTCTTCAGTAAAGGAAAGGTGTTCCTAAGACACATAGCCATGGGTCAGAACAAGAGGATAGGGATTCAGGTGAAGAATCTCTATAAACTAGAGGTAGATGATTGTGCATCATCGAGTATGAAAGAAGAATTGGTGAAAATCCAAGACATTGGTGAGTTGTGGCATAGGCGGTTGGGCCATTTGCATCATGGGGCTTTGAAGATAATGCAACAGATATCCACAGGACTTCCCAAAGGTAAACTTGAGAAAGTTGACACATGCTAAGGTTGCACCTTGGGAAAGTACACCAAGTCTTCCTTTCATGATTGAGAGAGTCGAGCAAAGGATATCTTAGAGCAAGTCCATACTAATGTGTGTGGACCATTCTCGATGGCATCCACAGTGAAGCAAAGGTATTGTGTGATTTTCATTAATGACTGTTCTCGTAAATGCTGGATTTATTTCATGTAGAAGAAGGACCAAACTTTCACAAAGTTTTTAGAGTTCAAAGCTTTGATCAAGAAAGAGCTGGGAAGAAGATCAAGGCCTTGAGAAGCGACAACAGTGGAGAATATGTCTCTCAAGAGTTTAAGGATTTATGTGTAGTGGAAGGAATTAAATGAGAGTTGGTGGCACATCATAACCCATAGTGGAATGGGGTAGCCGAGAGGAAAAATAGAACTATTGTAGGGGTAGAATGGGTAATGCTGCATGACCAAGGCCTACCACTTCACTTGTGGGTTGAGGCATGCAACACAACGATCTATTGCATAAATGAAGCCCACATTGCATACTTGGGATGAAGACACCAGAGGAAGCTTTCTCCGATAAGAGACCAGATGTGGTTCACTTCAAGATCTTTGGCTCATCAATATATTTCCATGTGAAAAAGGATGCATAGAAGAAGCTTGAGCCGATAGCAGAGTTGGGGATACTTGTGGGGTGCACTGTTAGACCTGACAACTATCGGGTGTACTTGCCTACCAGTTGGAGGACAATGGTTCGCAGAGATCTAAAGTTTGATGAGCAGAACGCCATGTAAGGTTCCCTTGAGAGGGAGCTCCAACTATAGGTTGTGGAGGAACCGTTGGTTCCTAAGGTGGAGGAGCCTTAGACTGATGCAGAGCAACCACTTGCAAAGTTTCTAGGAGTGGAGACATCCACTCAAGCAGAGTCTTCCAGAGATGGATGGAAGCGCACAAGAGAAGTTGACAAATTTTTATAGGATGTGAGAGAGAATGCGGGAGCACCATCTTCTTAGCGCAGACAAAGGAGGTCACCTGAGAGGTACACTAGATGCATGGCCCTTGTTGGGGAATGTGCTGAGACCGAGCCATATTCCTTTGAGGAAGCAGTGCAGCGGCCGATTTGGGTTGATGTTATGGTGGAGGAGTATGACTCCATAGTTCATAACAGTGTTTGGAACATGGTTCTGAGATTAAAGAACAAGTCAAATATGAATTCTCATTGGCTTTACAAGGTAAAGCAAGTTGCTTATGATGGGAGGATCATGTTGCTGCGGTATATTTTGACAGAGGAGCAAGATGTTGATATTTGACAAAGGCATTGTCAAAGTGTAAAATCAAGTTCCATAGAGACATGATTGGGGTGGCAGATAATCCCTTTCTTGTTGAGAGGGAGTATTGAAATATGGAAACAAGAATATTCCAATTTAATTTGTCCTTGAATTAAATTGTGAATTAAAATTGAATTTAGTCTTAACAACTACTTGGAAATAATAAATTAATTCATTTTGAATTAATTAATTGGATAAATTCAAGTTAGAAGTCTTTCTGAAGTCATGCAAGAGTTATCCCTTAAATTAAGAAGATAATATTGAGTTATATTTGAGTTGTAACTAGCATTTGCACCAGATGTTGCAAAGAAAACGCCGTAAGGCATAAAGTGCGGAAATCCATTATCCATGTAGTGTGTGCATTATTCAACAAGGTGGATCTCTCTAAATTTGTTGCAAACATTTATGTTGTTGAATTGCTAATTTATTTAGGGTCTACTACTACCTCCTCTTCTTGGAATATTAAATTTCTTATCACCCCATCATGACAATCCCTCTAATTATTGGCATCACAATTTTTTCCACTGTAGTGGGTTTACCTTCAACATAAAGAAACATGAATTTGAGTCACTCAATTGAAAAGAAATTGCTAGATTGCTATTTATCAGGTTTTGAGTAAAAACAATTAATAACTCATATTTACAACCCTTCAAATATTTACAACCTTTTAAGTCTTGTATTTATAACTCATATTTATAACCCTTTAAAATGATACTAAGCTTAGAGTCATTCTTGAGTCATTATCTTTACCATCTCAGGCAGAAGAAGAAAAGCATATTGAATTGAAAAAGAACCCTAAAAAGTATTAGGATCCATGGGTCATTTTTTTCATCATGTAGCAAGATCACATGGTTAATTCATTATGCGACATGAAGAATTAGCCTTTGCCAATATTTAAGCTTATAACTAGGTGATTTTTTTTACTAATATTCTTATACCAATTTACCATGATAATTCTCTTTTAAATTAAAAAGCAAGCATCATTTTTTAGTGTTTCAACTTCATTTATAAAAAGTTTAATACTGATAATTAGTAGATTATATAAAATTTTGAAAATTGCTCTAATATATTATTGTTGTAAGGCTCTACACTCCCAATGGGACTCATATAGTGAGTGGATAAAGAAATGATAAGTTTTTAACAAATGCAGAGCTGAGCCCTAAAACGAAAGGAGGCCGCATTAAATAGACCTATTCTGAAGCAGAGACCAAAGTTTTTGTTCTGTGATATTGCTAGGTATATCTTGTTCCTTCTAAAGCTCTTTCTAATCAAGTCTGACGCTGTTCAAGTTCTTGAAGAAGGCTCGAGTTATCTGAATTATCCTCTGAGACAACGTTTTGATGTTCACCTGGTTTCCAAAAGAAAAGTTTGTATGTATTTCGCTAGATTTAACGTCTCTCTGAGACACATCATCTGAAGTTCTATTCAGCCTATTTGAAGAAAAATTTCAGACCTCCTTCAAGTTGTCAGCGAAGGTACATATAACAGTTTAATTGAACAGTTTAAGAAGTCGATTGCAAAGGGTAATATGCAAGGCTTAGATCTCTGTTGATTAGGAAAACTGGCCATGCTCAGTTGATGCAAGTCCGAAATAAGTGTCAGTATGTACAATGGAATAAATGATGAATAGTGGAGCACTGTGAGGAATCAATGCGATTGTGCAAATAGGTTCTATGTTTTGAGCTCCAAATCAGAACATTGACCAGTGCAATGATCTCAAACCAGTGATGTAGAGTGATGTACTTGGAATGACTCTCAGTAACCCTTGAAGATCTTTGGAGCAGCTTCTAAAGATATTATGTATCAACCTCTTGAACAGAATTTAAAGCTTTTTGAATAAGCCTTGAATCAGCATCCTGGAGATTTTTTTGGAGAAATCTTGAAGCCTATTGAACAAATCTTGAACTAGAAGTAGAAGAAGCACCTTTTGGGGCAGACCTTGGGTTAGCTTTTGGAGCAACATTGTAGCCTCTCTTGAAGCAGACTTGGAGATTCCTTGTTGCAGACTTGAAAAGATTTGGAGCAGAAAATCTGGGGCTCACTTTTAGTGCAGATTGGAAGAGTATTAGAGCAAAAATTTGGAGCAGATATTGTAGTCCTTCTTAAAGCAGATCTGAATAAGACTTTGAAGACGAAGTTGAAGCCTAGATTTATATTTGAGGATTGGGGTCCTCATACAAGGTTGGAGCCTTGTGAGAGAGTAGGTTGGAGACTATATTGATATTTGAGGATTGGAGTCATCATTCAAGGTGGTCTTGCTTTCCACTCTCCTCAAGGGCTACGGGAGCACAAATTTTAGTGGGATGAGTTTCTTGGCACTGCAGGTCCGTCGTCCTTCTAGTCACCCACAGGGCATTCTCAACCTTGGCACCATGATTCTTGATGGAGTAGATCTTCACAGAATGAACAGATTCATCCCTACAACTGGGGGGTTATGGGTTTCAGAGATTTGATGGGGAATCCTGTCGAACCCAAGCCTTCATTTGTGGGAAAATTACTGTCCATTAAACCTAATAATGTTGTTGATGCCCAAGAATAACAATCCCGCTGTCAAGACTTCAACAGTAGTGCATGCAAGGAACAGGGCAAAGATCAAGAAAAGCAGAAAGATGTTGGTGAGATGGTTGAGAAGGAGAAGAAGAAAGTTGTTGGCTGCTGTCTGATCCTCATGGCCCCAAAATTGAAAAGTAATAAAGTTGGATTGAGGAATGGGGCTGCAAAAATTCATCTCAGTCCATCTGACAGTAACATCTATGCCAAGGAAGATCAAGATCCTGCTCTGGCTTACAACAAAGCAATAGCAATTTATGCATAGTGTTATCATCAAAAATATTATTGTGCAAGAATACGTTGGTTTTCTGTTATTATATTCTTTGTGCAAGTGCCTTCAATTCCTAGTTGATTCGTGAAATGCTTATTATGGCATACATAAATGTTTTGAAAATCACGAGCCACTGTGGATGAAACACTGGCTTATGTAAAAGTTTGAACATATATATGAAACTGAAAAGGGCAAGTTCAGTGCCTTCAGTCTGCTACTTCGATATATATTCTTAGCCTATGTGGATGAAACATTGGTTTGTGTAAAAGTTTGAATAGATATGAGTCTAAATTTTGCAATGGGCATGTTCAGTGCCTTCAGTCTGCTACTTTGATAGATACTCTTAGCCACTATGGATCACACATTGATTTGTTTAAAAATTTGAATAGATATACAAGTCTCAAATGGGCAAGTTCAGTGCCTTCAGTCTGCTACTTTGATATATACTCTTAGCCACTGTGGATGAAATATTGGTTTGTGTAAACATTTGAGTAGATATATGAGTGAATTGGGCAAGTTCAGTGCCCTCAGTCTTTGATATATACTACTCTTAGCCACTTTGATATATACTCTTAGCCACTGTGGATGAAATATTGGTTTGTGTAAAAATTTGAGTAGATATATGAGTGAATTGGGCAAGTTCAGTGCCTTCAGTCTTTGATATATACTACTCTTAGCCACTGTGGATGAAATATTGGTTTATGTAAACATTTGAATAGATATATCATATATGAGTCTGAAATGGGAAAATTCAGTGCCTTCAGTGTGCTGCTTTGATATATATAGAGTATATATATTTGTTTACAGGATGATCACTGCATTTTTAACTTATGTCCTTCATTAATCAAATTGATCTTTCAAAGACACAGCAGGCTTTCCTAATCTTGCAATGTATACATGGGCAATAATTCTCTTGTAATCGAATAGAATGCTAAAATAGACAGTATGTGGAAGAAGAATGATAAGTCAAGCAAATTGATAAAATGTGTGTATTGAACCTCATAGCTATCCCCTTTCTCCAAGACCTTCACATAACAAATTTGCAATTTGCCTGTTTCAAACATAATCAGCCTTTGAATGCCTAATGACTCTTGTTGTGTTGGCAATGCTTCCAAATCATAATCAAATACTCGCAGACAAAACTTTTGGCTTGAGTCACATGATGATGATAGTGCTTTCAACCTGCCCTGAAGAGTCACATACTTTGTGGAAGGTTCTCCCATTCCAACACAGTTCTGACGTCTAATCCTTTTATCAGCAACCATCATGGCAGACAAAGATCTCAAATTTAGCCTACCCTTGAAAAAACTTTCCTCTCTTCGAACATCTGTAAAGTTTGGCAAGTTAAGAAGTGGTGCTAATTTGTCATAAACTGGCAGAATTTCAAAAGTAACTCCCTCTGCTATCTCCAATAAACCAGATGTTGTTGTATGAGGACCATGTTCTAGAGCAATGTCAAGATGGTTGTAATTCCCCATATTCTAGACTGCATCGTCTATATGAGGACCTACCAAAGCAGGAATGTCTAATCCATGTGGAGTCCTCTCATATTAACCATCTGAGAGCCATGACTCGGGCTTTCTTGAACTTTTGTGTATGTTCCCCAAGTATGGTCCGATAATATTCCTCTGATATGTGCTTCTCAAAGTCATGCCATGACTCAGGCTTTCTTGAAATTTTGTGTATGTTCCCCAAGTATGGTCCGATAATATTCGTCTGATATGTGCTTCTCAAAGTCATCATCATCTTCATCATTGATGTCTGCATCTTTCCATGCAGATGAGTTATAACCAGCCTCTGGTTCAACATGGTACCTTTTTCTTTTTAAAGCCATCTCTGATGGGCCTCTCAACTCGAGCACCATTTATTTGTGCAAGCACTGTGTCATAACCTGCTTCATTAAATTCAAAAGAAACAAAGCAGAATGATCAGAGATGTTAATCAAATTATCCCAACCCAACCACTGTTACATTGTTGTTAAACAAGCAAGTAAAGAAATTTCATACAATGATCTCTACCTAGTTATGATGGACAAAAACAAGGGAAGCCCAAAAACACCCCAATAGATTTCTATAATTCAAAGTAACAAATCAACATCATCTTTATGGCACCTTTAATTCGATTACTCTCATCTTGAATACAACCATTGGAAATTCAGTTCAATAAAACTGGCTGCCATATTTCTGCCAATTCTGACAGGATGCCAATGCCTAAAATAGGTGAGTGAAGGATGAATAACTCTAGAGGAATGTGCCCTCCACTCTAGTCAAGCATAAAGCATTTAGCTGTCGTCATGAAGGTATGAAGACCACATGAAAAATTGAAAGAAATTGCTGCTAGAATGCTATTATACTGGCACCCTCCAGGCTGCCACAACCTACTAAAATCAGCACCTCAAATAGATTTTCAAATCAGCTGTTAGATTGTCATATAATTTTATTAAGATACTGCCCAAAAAAGGATTAGAAACTACCAGAAGCTATGCCTTCTGACTTCTACAAGACTGTACCCTAGTGCTATCATAAAAGCTGACATACTTATGAAATCCATTTTTAGAATAGGTTGTAGCCTGTAACAGCTATCATCAGTGCATCCTTACTCTGTCCATTATTCACCTAAGGAGGTTTCTTATATTTCTTTGGAAAGTGCACATTTGAGAGTTGTTGTAGCTCACCTCCTATGCTACCCACTCTTGTGACGATACCATCAAATCTACCTTGAATAGAGGACCCAAAATGCTAGAAAAGGCCCTCAAAGTCAGCATGAAGCCACCTTGAAATATATACCAAAATTCAGCCAGTAAAAGTCTAAAACATCTCCACCAATATGATCTTAAAATGTTGATTTGGAAATTTGGGCTTTGTCTTTGTTTCTAAGTGTGTATTCAAAGGTTAACAATTACTCCAACTTGGGGCAGCATCCTCTACAGGATGTTGAGATTCCCAGAACTCCAGATGCTAGAGAAACTTGAAAAGTGGCAACTTGAAAACAAGTGAATGACTCAAATCAACCCATCAGACACAACTTCTGGATTCCAAGACTAGTGGAATATGACACAACCCTAAAACAAACCTTGTTCCCAAGTCAACTCCAACCACATGATTCAGACTGATCCCATCAACCTATGGTATCCCAAGGCACGTTGAAAACCAAAACTCTAAAAGGAAAAACTACAAATTAACCAATATTAAACCAGACCTAACCTAAGATCCTAAACTAACCAAACATGACCGAAACTGATCAATATACTTAGATGACAATGCAACCAGCCATGGAACAAGTGAATCTGACATGATAGCTCAAAGTAATCAACATGCTAGTGTAACCAAACATACACATTGATCTTGAAAAACTATTCATGATTGAACATCTAATGTAATAGGAAATCCTTGGTATATGATGTATTTATAATATTATATGCACAATCATCAAAAGACGAAATAGAGACAAATCTTCTTCCAAGAAAGAAGGGAGAAAACCCCAGGTTCTTCTACGTCATCGTCCAGAAGAAGTTATACATGTAGTGCTTGATCTGATACCATAGCTACCTTAATCTATGCAATTGTTTGAAAAAAAATGATGTTGATTACAATCAAAATGAGAAACCATAACCCAATTAGAGCATTCACGATATCTCTAGAGGACGCTCTTTTTGAAGGGACTTCGTCACAAGAAAGGCAGACAGGCACTCATGTTGATACAAATAAATAATGACAAATGAACTAATCTGCTGACAAATGAATGATAAGTCTTCTGTGCTGAGATATCTTTTATATGAGACACAATATAATTGTTTCCATCACACTATAATTTCAGTTGTTTCAAATATAAAATCTTATCGTAAATATTTTGTGGTGTCAATCATATCGTCATATTTTCAAATTTATCATATTGTCATTGTTCTTGTTTTTCTGAAAAGTTGTCAAACATATTGATAACTAAATTTTATAGACTCAAAAATTTTAAAATGTTTATTTTTTAATTAAAATAAAAATATATCAGAAAAAGAAAATCCCTAAAAATATCAAAACTACCAGTAATATAATAACACAAACAACAATATTAAAAATATAGCAAATCAAATCAAACATATCATCTACATTACAATTATCCATATATATATTCTTTAAAATGTAAATTTAAATTGTTTTAAATAACATAAATCTGCTTCAAACAGATCTCAAACTCTCCAAATAAAAAAACTGAAAAAAGAAACCAGAATTCAAAAGGTAAGAAGCTCATACACATATATATCATTTAAAATGTAAATATCATTTGTTCCTCTATTATTTGAGGTTGTACCTGCAACGAAATGTTGGGTTGAAGTTGAGGCTGTAGCTGCAGCCGGCGTAGCTAAAAAAATATTTGAAAATTAATATCAAACTAAATTATACAATATTCAAACATTTTTTATTATATATTGTTATTTATTAACCATAATTAATAACAAAATTTATACTAATTTAAACCCATAATTTATATAATTTATATATTTAACAAATATGATAAATTTGTGACATACAACTCTTACAATCAAAACTGTACAGATTAACAACGATAAAAGAAATGTAATACAACTTCTCACAAAGGTAACCATGAAAAATAATATCGACCCAAATTACATTCAACAGATTTTTATTGTACACTGCATAATAAATTTTATATTACAACAAACTTCATATTATATTTAAGCTTTTTAGGTTACTTGGAGAGCTGAAACTGTAATGCCGTGTTATCCTTGAGATACTCTACTGTAATATAATAAATAATTAAAATTTAAATATATAATAAATAAGCAAAATTTAAATATTTAATAAATATGAGAGAATTTTGTGACATATAACTAACTCAAAATATACTTAACCTTACTCAACAACTTCAAAGGAAATGTAATAGTAACCTCTGACTAACGTGACAAACTCGCTAATTGCTTATAGAAATGACCTCTGTATTAGTTACTAGTACTACAACAACTTTCTAAATAGAGCACTACAATGCTACTTCACGCTGAAATGAAATTATGGACGGAAAGAAAAAAAAATTGGGAAAAACCAATGCCCATTTCAAAGATGAAAAACCTCTGGATAGAAAAAAATCTACGTAATCAAAACTGCCGATCAGAAAAAATTAAATCAATAGGCTCGTTTAGTGTGAACTTTAAGTTGAATAGCTTTCATTTTATTGAAAGGCCCAACCATAGCTAAACCCTTCCAAGAACTATATTCATCCAATCCCCTTTATCAGCGATTATCAGCACATAAGATATCCCATTATACAAAGATTTATTAATAAAGAATTATTTAAACAGGTATAAATATTCAAATTAGAGAAAAAAAATCAAGCATACCTGCTTGACCATTCTAGTATTAGTCATAAAAAAATCCAAACCAAAGGAATCTCTTCTCCTCGTCCATTTCTTTAAATCCTGCCCAAAGAAACAAATTGACCAAACAAAAGAATGTGCACATACAAAAATATAAAAATAAGAAATCAACCCCAAAAATACAAACAACATTCAAAGAGAAAATGGACTGAAAGCCAAGATGCATCAGAAAAATATGAAAAAAAGAATTAACAAATTAAACAGCAACATAGCCTGTGAATCACATAACCTCGCCCAATCTCTATCCATGTTACCCGCATCCTTGACCCTTAGCAACCTAATGCCCTGTCTAACTTTCCTTCAGTGGGCTGCCAGTCAAAGTACATTTGCATGCGCATGTAACCATGGGTAACAGAGAATGGAAGCCCAGAAGCGCGCATGGGCAACAAAGAATTTCAACGTTTCAATTTTCAGCAACACAACATTGAGCGGAGGTCTAGATTTTCTGACGGATGGATCTAACTCTGAGTACCAAGCTGAGGTTGAGCTTATGGTTGGTTCCGTCTGGAGGATGGAATTGAATCGAGCAGAGAAGGCATTGTGTTAAGAACAATAACGGCCCCTGCCAGTGTAACTGCGAAATGCATTTTAGGGACGTTGGGAGCCACCATAGAGACCTGCATATATGCAACCACACAACGAATAAGATTAAAGATTAAGATTCATTCTGCTCTACTCTGCTGGGTTTGAAAACGGACATTATAAAAAATTTCCTTCCAATACTTACGACATTCCCACCCCTCGCAACATATTGCAAGCATAGAGAACGGAGGCGACAACGCTGGTATTTGTGAAACCTCTGGTCTGGTATTGCAGACCACAAAGGTGGAGTCTCCATCTTATTACACAATGGCAAATATTTCTATGAAACGAATTGGGGATAAACCAATATTCCTCCATTAGAGAAAATCTACAAACTAGGCACTACAACTTTAGAAAAAATAGGAAGGTGAATTCATCCAGAATTGAATAGCTAGTTGTATGCATTTAACAAAATTGAATCAATTTGCTATAAAAAAAAAACAAAATTAGACACACCGAGACTATACTGAATTTTACCACACACCTTCTTAATTCTGTACCAATCAGCGCTTGTGAAGTTTGCAGCAGTAATGGACTGAGTCCTGTAGTTAATTAAGGCAGTTTGGATGCTATGGAATATCTAAGGAGAGCCAAAAACTATTTAGAATTCCAATGGACTCTATCGGTAACTCCTCGGTCGCACAGATGTGGAGGGGAGTTTTTTTAGGGTATTTTAATATTTTAAAATATTTTTTTTTATTAAATTGAATGGTTGATTTTTGTTCAATCGTCTAACAAAAGATCTAATGGATACGATTAGGACAGAAAGGCATTTGGGGGAGTTGATTTCAGAGGGAAACGCCTTACGGCGTAATTATAGAAAGTGTAATTATTGTAGGATCTAGTGGAAACATTGAAGTGATAGCTCGCACTGTGTAAGAACAAAAGCTTCTACAATTTTATGTTTAGGAAAATACATGTATCAATATAAAGATTATGCAAAAAGTTATATTCGCATGCATTATTTATGTTTATTGGTCACAACATACGATTGAACTGTACAGTCTTTGCATATAAATATATCTTAGAATTATGTATTTATTCATATATGACAGTTGAAAGGACTTTGCTATAATAATACCTTATAAACTGTATAAATATATCTTAGCATTGTGTATTTATCCGTATATTTTGAAAGGAATTTTCTGTAACAATACTTTATCAACTATATTCTACTTTCAGGAATCATTATATTTCACTTAATTGTCTTTCTTGTCTTTCAATACATGATCATATAATTCCTTGCAAACTTGCTAATTCACTTATTTATCTATTACTAAATTATTCAAATTTATAATTTTCTGAGAGTAGATTATGGTATTGTTTTGTTTAAGACTTGATAGTGGATGTATAATTATGAGAAAGTTTATAGTTAGCTTCTCTATCTAGTATTTGAATTTTATATATGTGTGTTGTTCAGAAAACTTGTTATTTACTTATCTGTCTAAAAGTATCTTCTTCAAGACATGAGTTTGGCAATTAAGTCCATACTCTCCCTCGAGCACTTTTTGTTTTTCATACTAGATTATCCAGTTATAGTCAATACCTTGTCCCTCAGGACTTCCATCGAGCCTCAAGATCTGTACTTTCTTCTTCACTATGTTAAGAATTTTTGCTACTATATTTTCCACCGAGCTCTAGGATCCCTTTTTGCTTCTCTCCCTCTCTATAATTTCCCTTTCGAGGCAAAGGGTAATTGTTTCTTGGCAACCATTTATTTTAATTAAAAATAAAATAGTTGCTATTTTGTTAAAGTATCATTACCAAATAATTTAGGTAATCACAATATATGTTTCTTGGCCTTCTAGTCTCATTGAGTTGATATTTAACATCAAAATGTAATAAAATTTAAATTAACATTTAGTACAATTCAACTTAGTAATTTCAGTAAATTTTATGTGACTTGGTGTGTTACATCTGGCCCGAGCCTGCCCCCCAATACGAGGAACATCATCCCTGATGTTGTCTCTACTTTTAGAAAGCAATGTCGGATAAGTTTTTTGCATAAATTCCCCCTCTTCCCAATTGACCTCATCCGTGCCAAAGTGATTCCATTTCACTTTAACCTAGGTGATGGATTGCTTCCGCAAGTTGGTATCTCTCTCATCAAAAATATGAAAAGGTTTTGCGAGGAACTCTCCTTCCGGTTCAACCTGCACAAAAAAATTCAATTCTCAGTTAGATTATGTTTCAAAAGAAAGATAGTATATCCAGTAGTATAACCACATAACTGTTTACCTGAATATTTTCCTACTCAATAATGTGCTGAGGGTTATATACATATTTTTTTATTAAAGATACATGAGACCCAATGTGTACCCGAATGTGGCTTGGTAGCACAAGCTTGTAGGCCACTAGTCCAACTTGTTTCAAGACTTGAAAGGGTCCATAGTATCGGGGTGATAATTTAGCACAACCCCACAACTGTAAGGAACTTTTTTGGGGCTTCACTCTTAGATAAACATGATCTCTTGGTTGAAATTCCATGTATGTCCTCTTTCTATCTCCATACACTTTTTGTCTATCTTGGGTTGCCCTGATATTTTGTTGAATCTTCTTAACAACCTCCTTCATTTTTGATAGCATGTCACGACCCAATGCTAACTTATTAACTGGATTATTCCATTCTATGGGAACCCTATAGTTTCTCCCATATAACACCTCAAAGCGGCTCATACCTAGTGATTTGTCATGTCCGTTGTTATATGCAAATTCCACTAGATCGAGGTAATCCTCCCACTTGTGTGGTTGCAGCATCACAAACATGCATAGCATGTCCTCTAATACGGCATTTACTCATTTTATATCCCCATCCGTTTGGGCGTGGTAGGAAGTACTAAATTGCATCTCAGTACCTAATCTCGAAAAGACAATCTTCGAGAATTTGGATGTAAATTTTACATCGCTATCAGACATCACCACCTTGGGTATTCCATGTAATCAAAAAATCTCCTTCATAAATATATTTGTGATTTCCATGGTTTTGTACGTGGATTTCATAGGTATGAAGTGAGCTATTTTACTCAATTTGTCTACTACTACCATAATCGAGTGATGTTGCTTCCTTGTACGAGGTAAGCCAGCGATGAAATCTAGTGATATGGTCTCCAATTTCCATTCCAAAATGGGTGATGGTTGTAACAACCTAGAGGGATGTTGGTGTTCTACCTTCACTAGCTGACACTCCAGACATTTGGACAAATATTTTGTAACATCCTTCCTCAATATGGGGCAAAAGTACCATTTCTTGATGGTTGAAAACATTTTTTGGTAACTTGGGTAGCCACTGCAAGGCTTCCTATGAAACTCATCCAATGTTAATTATTTAACTAAATTTTGGTTAGGAATGTAAATTATATTCCTAAAAGTAAGGATGTTATCAGAATTTATTTCAAATTCTGATTTTCGTTTTTCAGCAGGGCTTATTTTCTCTGTTTTGAAGGGAATTTATATTCTCAATCTCTATTAGATGCTTCCTTTATGATTTCTAGAATATCTGAACTTACTTGGCTCATTTGGATCTCATAGATACAATGTACCTTCCTGCTTAATGCGTAGTCCACATGGTTTTCCTTCCCTTTTAGGTGTTTCATTTGGAAATCGAATTCACTTCGGAATGCTTTCCATCTGGCATGTCGAGCATTTAAGCTAGACTAGTTGAAGAAGTCTGTGAGGCTATTATGATCTGCTAGCAGCAGAAATTTCTTCCCCCGTAGCTAGTGTCACCACATATTATGTGCATGCACTACTACTATCAATTCAAGGTCATAAGTGGAATATCATTGTTCATACTCCTTCAAATTTTGAGATTCATAATCAATCACCTTTCCTTCTTGTGTAAGCACCCCACCAACACTTTCCTCTCTTGCATCTGTGCAAACAACGAAATGATTTTCCAGATCTGCTATTTTTAACATTGGTGTGGTAGTGAGTAGGTGCTTTAACATTTCAAAACTTTTCTAATATTCGATTGTCCATTTGAAAGAACACCCCTTTTTCTGTAAGGAGGTCACTGGAAAGGAGATTTTTGAAAATCTGTCAATGAGTCTATAGTAGTATCATCTAATCCCAAGAATGATATGATATGAGTGACATTATTCGGGGCTATACATTCCATGACTGTTTGGATATTTTTCAAGTATACAACAATACTGTCTGTTGATATAGCATGACCAAAGTATTGAATCCAATCTTTAAAGAAATCACACTTGCTGGATCTGTCATAAAACTAATTTTCCCTTAGTTTTTACAATACTATTTTTAGATGTTCTTTCTGCTCCTCTTGATTCTTAGAGTATATTAAAATATCATCAATGAAAATCAGCACAAATTTATCATGGTAGGGCTAGAAAATACCATGCATGAGACTCATAAATGTGGTTGGTGCATTTGTGAGGCCAAACAACAATACCATGAACTTGTAATGACCATATCAAGTATGGAATGTTGTCTTGTAGATGTCTTCTTATTTTATTCTTATGATGGTAACCAGATCTTAAATCAATTTTCCATAATACCTTAGCTCCTTTCACCTAATCAAATAGATCATCGATATGTGGCAAATGATACTTATTCTTAATGGTGAGTTTGTTTAGTTGTCGATAATCAATCCATAATCTCAGGGTCCCATCCTTCTTTTGTACAAATAATACGGGGGCTCTCCAAGGCGATACACTCGAATGGATATAACTTTTATGTAAAACCTATTGAAGCTACATTTCGAGTTCTATTAACTCAGGTATGCTCATGTGATAAGGGGCTCTAGATATAGGGGGCGTACCCAAAATTAACTCAATGGTGAAATAAATATCACGCTTTGGTGGTAAACGTAGAATAGATTTCGGGAATACATCAACAAATTCATGAATAACATGAATATTTCTAGGGAGGCCATTTTATTTTTAGTCTTCTTGAATCCCACCTGAACATCATATATTTGACAACCCTTTCTAATACAGTTTACTAGCTTGCTAGTAATAATGGGATGTAAATTGGTGTTGGTTTTAATTCCTTGCAGCTCCTTCCCCTGACCTGATTCAACAATAAAATTGATAGTTTTCTTCTTGAAATGTACTGGGGACCAACACCTTTCCAGCCAATCCATCCCGATTAATACATCATAATAACCCAACGGAAGTATATTAAGGTCCATCTAAATACTTTGTCCTAAAATCATTATGGGACAAAGTTTTGCTTTTGTGCTTACCCTTCCTTTTGTCCCTGTGGCTAGCTGAAATAGCTATGGTTTCAAAAACATAGTGCTCTGAAGTTGACATTTATCTACTGCCTTAGGACTAACATAGCTTAAGGTAGTATCTAGGTCAAATGAAAAGGAGACAGGTTGCTTAGAAATATACCTTCACATTCAATCGTGGTGGCCAGAAATTCTGCCTCATGATCATCCAAGGCAACATTAATTCTCGGCATACTCCTTGCCACATCCCCAACAATGGATGCTTCTTTCATATTTGATAGTTGTTCTATTATTTCCTTATGAGGAAAATTCTTGTAACAGTGAGGTTCTCAGCATACCCAACATTGTAGCAGCATTTTGATTGTTGGTCATTAACCGATTTAGTAACTCCTTCTGACTGTTTGTTTTCCGAATAAGTAGCCTTAGGCTCATTTCTAGTTGGAAATCTCCTTAGGGGTTTTTGTTGTACATTTCTGCCATCAACAAATCTTGAGTGTTTATTTGGAACCATACTTTTACGTTTCCTATTTAAACTCCCTTTTGGTCCTTCATTCTTCTATTTCATTTGCTCGTAGGAGATGGGAGCTTTGTGCACAACATCATCCATTGTCTTGGGGTAGTCAAATTCTAATTTCTCCTTCACAAGGTTGCGTAAGTTGCTCATGAAGCACTGAATTTTGGCCTTCTTTTATTACATGTAAGGCACATAACATAGCAAGGAGGTGAATCATGTCATGTACTCATCCATGGTTAAGGTTCCCAATCTTAACTCTTCAAATTCCCTTTCTTTTTTCATCATAATATCATTAAGTTAAATATTTGTCTTTGAAATTGTTATGGAACTCTTGCTAGGTGACTTCCTCTTCATTGATTCTCACTATTTTTATGCATTCCCACGACAAGGTGGTCTTGCCTTTTAACTGATAAACTACTAATAGCGCCTTCAGTTTATCTCTGTATTCATAAATCTACAAATATTTCCCCATATCAATTAGCCAAGATTCTGCTGCCTCTTCTCACTCCCCTTCAAATAGTGATGGCTTGATATTTTAAATTTGCTTTGCAATTTAGTTTTTTGTGTTTTAGTTTTGCACTGGTCATAGACACTTTGTGAGCTCCCTTCTTCATCTTCCCCACATTTCTTAGCTGACTTTACATTTTCTTCTCTATGTTGAGCCGTCGGGGCTTCTCCATTGATTCTATGGATTGGAAAGGCTTCTAAGAATTTTATCATGTTCTTCGGGTAATCTTTCATTATTTGTTCTTAAATTCGTCATTTCAGTATGCAACTATTGGACAATCTCAAGTAACATCGCATTAGCTTGTCGTGATTCTTTGCCTATCTGCATCCAAATATTAAGATTAGCATTTACATAAGTGGTTCCGGCTGGAACAGTTGGTCCTGGGTTCCCTTGCATTTTTCCTTATCTCTTAGTGATCTCTTTGTTCACACATAAGTTTATTTATTGAAAAACAAAATCGCGTCTATTTCAAATACATATCTTATTTCCAAAAAGTATAAGTGTAAGAACCTAAACTCTGATACCATTTATAACAAGCATATAAAAAAATGTATTATTTTCATTTACCATCTCAAATAAGTAATTAATTATGATCTCAAATAAAATCCATATGAAATTTAATGGATTACTTCATGTATACCGAAGGCACATGGGTTCACAATCTACCATTTAATACACTCTGTATCTTTGGAGTTCACAATAGTTATAACGATAGACTTAACATTAATTCCCATTGGGGCCATTCTGATTTCTCGATTTTCTCATTAAATGGAGCGGAAGGTTGGGCATTTGCCACCTCTCTTATCAATAGCCTACCAAAGTCAAATTATTGATCTACGACTCTTAACTATCAGGAACGTGAAAACGGAATCGTGATGTGACCCCAAAAAAAAAATTGACAGATGTAGAGAAACCATTGGAATGGTGATGTGTCCCAAACAAAATGACAGAGGTAGAGAAATTGTCAAGATCTTTCGAAGGCTGTGTCAATAGAATTTCTACATGGACGTTTTGTACACTGCTCTATTATTATGCTTAGCATAATCTTTTCTACTCTTTGTCATATTAGGAAATATTTCGAAAATTTACGATTAATATAAAAATGACCATATTACTCTTTGTCATATTAGGAAATATTTCGAAAAATTACGATTAATATAAAAATGACAATATTAGTACCAAGACTAAAGTGATTGCTTTGCTAGAATAAAATTTGTTGCTCGTTGTTGTGGAGCGGCGTTAGCAGGCCATATAATCTATGGCCAAATAATCGGCCAACTGAAACATCTATCTGGATATTATTTTATCCATAGGTCGCTACCATGGATTTATATTGTGGCTTGACAACCAATAGGCCATAGCTGGCTCCTCCCTCTGGTTAA
The DNA here is from genome assembly GCA_000404065.3 of Pinus taeda. Taxonomy (NCBI): domain Eukaryota; kingdom Viridiplantae; phylum Streptophyta; class Pinopsida; order Pinales; family Pinaceae; genus Pinus; species Pinus taeda. The sequence continues at coordinate 149,291 of APFE030506348.1, forward strand.
CATCTATGTGATCATCATTTTTCCGTTAATTGACCAGTGAGAGCAGTGCTTAATGTATTCCCTTAATTTGTACAATGTTTGGGCATCGAAGGGATGAGACCTGTGGTGTCGGTGGCCGATGTGGATAATGCGATTTGATTTCATCCAGATGGATTTTCGTAATTATGTCCATACACTTGGTATATTTTTGGCAGATTTTTTATTTTTTTAAGCGTAAAAAAATATGTATGTTTTTGGAAAAAATAAGTTTAGATTTTTTATTTTCATACTAGAGAAATTAATATTTTTAAAATTATTTTCTATCTTTATTTTTATTTCCATATTATAAATTTTTCATTAATACAAATTGGTATATAATTAGCACACAAATTACTAATGTGCTTAATATATCCAAAAACGTATATGAAATATATATAAGCTATTAACAATTTTGTTCAATATCTCAATATATATATAATCTATATATATACCACATACCCACATTAATATTTTAGGTATATTTTGTTAAGTTACTCATTATTAATAACCATTATAAATAATAATAACCATATTTTTTTTAATATACATTATATTATTATATTAAGATTATTTTGTTATTATATAATTTTAGTTATACATAATTTTTACTTAAATGTTAATATTGTATTTAAAACTATCATATAATAATAACATTTAGTTATTATTAATGATATGTATTTATCTTTACTATTATATTATCTTCAATAATTATTATCTATTTGCTAATATAATTGTCACTTTATTATATATATTTATTTGGAGCATATCGATAATATTAACTATATATAGACTATATATCAAAATAAAATATATCTTGCTATTACTTGAAAATAACACACACGCATATAAGCATGTGTTCTATAATAATATATTATAAAATGCTAGTACTAAAAATCCTAGGGCATATTCAGTCATGGAGTTTATTAATCCAAGTTTGTGTTTTAAATATTGATTCAAATATTTTTGGAAATAATACTTAGAGGCGGGGGATGGGGGGCGAGGGGGTGAATCAGTATTATTGGATTAATAATTTTTCATTTTCCAAAGAGATTTATTTATGTTACTTCTGTTAAGTGAACTAGCGTGTACATACCACTGTGATTAGAGAAACCAACGTATACTGAGAGAACTTGTGATTTAGTTAATTTATCATGTGTCAATCTATAACCAACGCATGAGTACCTTATTAAATAGTGCAGTAAAAACAAAATAAACCATCACACATAAGAAACACACATGAACACCAAGATTGAAGGTGGAAATCCAATGTGGGTGAAAACCATTTTTTGTTCTCATCGTTGTCTTCTTTTAATAATAATAAAATATGTTTACAATTGTGTACCAGTGCATACTGATATCAGTATGTAGGGAGCCACCTGCAGAAGGCTACAACCTTCTCTCATTTTCTCGCTTCTATTGGAAGGGAGCTACAACCCCCTCGCTTTTGTACTAGCCAATATGTTTACTAGTATGCACGCATTGGCCTATAGAAGGCTACGACCTTCTCTCTTTCTCTAGGGACCACATTTCATAAATTTTCAGACTTGATGGTCCTGATACACAACAATACACATAAAGGCCTCATTTCATCAAATTTTCATACTGGAACCATGAGAACTTTCAAACTACATCAACCAATAATCTGTTAATCTGATGAGTGAGATCATTGTCCCTAGAACACTGTGCTAGACCCATGAACCTGCATCATCATTTAGAAGCAGTTGCAACCTAAAAAATCATGCATTAGAATGTATAATCTACTTTACTGAACCCAATTTGCGTCTATACACTATTTCCTTAAATCAAACCTGCGTATACTTTCAAAACTAGTGAAACCTAAAACTTTTGAATCAAGTTTGTAACAACGAGCAATATATTGAACATCTATTGTCAATTTACAGAGATTCATACATGCAGTAGCAGAGATCACCCTACTTATACAATCAATCAATTAGATATCAAACTCCTTATGCATTCAGTTTGAATTTCATATCTAAGAAGACTTCATTGAAAGGCGATAGTAAAACAACAAAACGCATCATATAGATCAATCAGACCTGAAGAAAAGTCTTTTCTTTTATGTACGCTAATTGAAAGAGTATAGCCTGCATGTACACATGCTTTTACCGAGATGAACCAACGTACAAATCTCTAAATATTAGCTCATAACTTCACTGCTATTCCAGACTTTAGATGAACCTAGATCATGACATTTAAAGAATAAAACAAGTGTACACAATTAGATCTGGCCCAACAAATATCATATCATTCAATGATTAATCATTTCAGGTCTCATGATCCTGATCCAACATTGAATTCAAGGTGCACAAAATATTTTAGATCAAATCACCAACATAGCCCCTGTAACCTAAAATATAGTTCAGATAGAAGTATTCATTACAAACCCATTCATTTGCACACCCTCGCCTAATGATCTTCTACTCCATATATAGTTTTAAGCCTTTCTCAAGACCTGAGACCAGAACCGCTTAGGAGCAATACCTTGGACCAAATACCTTGGACCAAAACCTTTATTTTCCAACCCGTACGCGCTTCTCCTCTTGTAAGAGTGTGTGTATACGTATACCATCTTTTTGTTCTATGTACCGGTGTGTATATGTCGTTTTTACTAAGCGTACCTATGTATACTTCTTAAAATTCTTTACATCAACCTTTTCCTTCACATTATTTATTCTAATCAATAGACCTTAGTTCGATATTCATGTTCTTCTATACCACTCCCCTGTTACCTCTGAATATTCTTGTTGTAGTTTGAGTTTCCTTTTATCATATTTGAATTGACTTGTGAGTGAGTTTCCATTAAGGACAACACTTGTATCATAATTCCAACAATCTCCCTCTTTGGAATTGATGACAACCATGATGGTGTTGATTACTGCAAGCTATGGAAATTGTTAGAGATAACATGAAACACCAAAATACTCTCCCCATTTGACATCAAGGGCAAAGGGAGGACCAAACAACTTTCCTTCTTTGATATACATTATGTTTTCCATGCTCCCGCTGGTGACATGCCGAGTATGCAGAGATATGATTCAAAGGAATAACATGAGTCTATAACTCAACTAAGTGAGTATGACATTTTTATGTTATAAGAAGAATTTTGGCGTAAATCACATATAGAAAGACCTTTGTCGACGCGTTTCAAACCAACCAGTGTGGTTCATCATCAGGACAAGTTGACCAATAGGACTCATTCAAATATAGACTATGACAAAAGAATTCATATCACACCCTATGACTTAAATAACAAATCATAGCTAAATTCAACAGTCAAAATGCCAACAATGCAAAATGTGTGTGAATGCTAATGCTCCCCCTAAACCTATGCTACATATGCATTGTCAACAAGTCATTCATCAAAGCATCTTGTCAGTGAGATAAAGATCGATGAGCAAAGCATATCGTCATACTGTAATCATCAGTATCAGACAGAGCACCCATATCAGAGTCTGGCCCACTATTTTTCTATCAGAAAAACATATATGCTCCTTTAGCCATATAAACCCACATGTATACATGACTATACTTCATGAAACCCACGCATAATAACCTTCCTCTGAAAACTAGATTTAAGAGCAGGATGATGCAGCAACTACTCCTAGCTTTTGTTGAGATATTCAAATGTTTCTCTAGGAAGTGGTTTAGTGAATATATTAGCGACCTATTCTTTGCAGAGAACATACCCAGATTTAGCCTTTTGTTCAAGCACTTGTTCTCATAGAAAATGGTACTTAATGGGTATGTTTTTGGTCTTGGAGTGCATGATTGGAGTTTTTTGAAGTACTGATGGCACATGTGTTATCACATAGAATGGAGATGGGTTGGGTACATGTGATCTCAATGTCTTTCAATGTTTGCATCATCCAAAGTACTTGTGTGCAACAAGGTGTTGCAGCCACATATTTAGCTTTAGTTGTAGATAATACAATTGAACTTTGTTTCTTACTAAACCATGACAACAACTGAGAACCCATATAGAATGCACCTTCACTATTTCTCTTTCGATCATCAACATTTCTTGCCCAATCTACATCTGTATATGCATGAAGAGTAAGGTCTGTATCTTTAGGATACCATAGTCCAAAGTCCTAAGTTCCTTGAAGATATTTGAAATTTATTTTGACTGGATGGAGATGTGATTCCTTTGGATTTTCTTGGAAACTTTGAAAAATTCCTACTGCATGCATGATATGAGGTTTGGTACTTGTTAGAAAAAGAAAACTTTGAATCATAGATTTCTAAGTTGGCCAGTTTACTGTTGGTGATTCATCACTAGAACTAAGACTACATCATGTGACCATTGGATTACATACTGGTTTAGAATCTTCCATTGTGTACTTTTTCAATATCTACTTAAGATATTTGGTTTGTGAAAGAAAGATACCATCTTTGGTTTGTTCTACTTGTATACCTAGAAAATAAGTAACTTCACCAAGTAAGGACATTTCAAATTCTTGTTACATTACTAAAGCGAAATTCTGACTCATGGATTCTTCATTGCTACCAAAGATGATATCATCAACATAAAAAACAATAATTAGCACTTTATCATTTTCAACCTTTATGTATAAATTGCTATCAGCAAAAACTTTTGTGAAGCCTTGCTCTTGTTGATATTTGTCAAGGCTATAATACAAAGCCCTTGGGGCCTATTTCAGACCATGGAGAGCCTTTTTAAGATTGCATATGAGTTTTGCATCATTTCCAAGAAAGAATCCTCCTGGCTATTCAATATAAACTTCTTATTCGAAGTATCCATTAAGGAATGTTGATTTTACATCTACTTGATATACTATGAATTTTCGAAAGCTGGAAAGACCAAGAAACATCCTTATGGCTTCAAGTCTCACAATAGGTGAAAAAGTTTCTTCAAAACCTATACCTTCTTGTTGAGCACACCCTTTACAAATAATTATGCCTTGTTTCTAATAACTTCTCCATTTTCATTCAGCTTATTCATAAATATCCATTTTGTTCCTATAACATTTTTATCATGAGGTCTAGGAACTAACTCCCAACTATCATTATTTTAAATTTTGTCAGATTCTTCATCCATGGCCTTGACCCAACATTCAACTTTGTAGGCTTCATTTAAATTCTGAGGTTTGATGGAAGATAGTAATGCTAGATAGCTTGAGGTCCCTGTACGAGTTCTTCTTTTCTATACACCAACCCCCATTTCTCCTAGAATTTATGATTCTAGATGATTCTTCTGAACATACCTAGATGGATTATTTCCCCTGCCTATTGTGTCTTCTTCTGTTGCTTCATTGGTTTCTTCTTCTATATCATTTTGATTTGATGCGGGAAAACAATCCCTAACCTTGTCACTGTCATATTGCTCTATTGATTTCATTTGTTTCGGATTTCTGCATGCTTCATTAATTACAACATCAATGCTTCCAACAATTTTCCAAAGTCTTTTCTTATAATATTTCTATCCTTTACTTCTGGATGAATAACCACGAAGAATTCCTTCATCTGCTCTGGGTTCAAACTTACCAAGTTTTTCATCAGTCCTTTTGATAAAACATTTTCTTCCAAAAACTCTAAAGTGTTTTATAGTAGGAGGCTTACCATACCAAAGTTCATATGGAGTTTGATTGCTATTTACCCAAACATTTGGTTTGTTGAGAATAGTTATAGTAGAAAATGAAACTTCACCCCAGAAGCTTGTAGCAGTTCCAGATTTATCTAGCATAGCTTGAGCCATTTGTTGAACTGTTATGTTCATCCTTTCTATAACACCATTTCACTGAGGAGTTCTTGAGATGAAGAATTCCCTTTTTATTCCATATTGTTCACAAAATTCAAAGAATTAATCTGATATGAATTCTCCCCCTTGATCAGCCCCAAGACATTTGATTTTCCGATCTGATTCATCTTCAACTCAGTCTTTAAAGCCTTTAAACTTTTCAAATGTTTCATATTTGTGCTTTAGTAGACCTATCCAACACATCCAAAAAAATCATCAATAAATAAAATATAGTATTCTTGTCCATGAGGTGAATTTTTCCTTATTGTTCAACATAAATCGGTATGGATGAGCTCAAGAGGTTTACTTGCTGACCCTTATTTTTCAATGAGGTGAACTCTTGTTTGCTTATCGATTTGAGATGGTTTGCATATGGTATTTTCTGAGACGCTGATATTTGGAAGATCACAAACTACCTTGAGCCTGCATGCTTTTCTTATTTGAGAAAATCTTTGATGTCTCAATCTTCTATGCCATCGCTAGCTTTAATCTATTTTTCTTAGATAGCATTGTTGTTAACCTCCTTTAAGTATATATAAGTTTTTTGGAGTTCTTGTATCCTTGATCACAACCTTTCCTGTATCAAGCTCATGAACCACACACTTGTTTGATCGAAATACCAATTCATTTCCTTGATCACACATGTGTCTGACACTCAACAGATTATGCTTTAAACCATCTACATACAAAACATTTCCAGCTTTAACCTTTTCTTTCAAGAAAACAAAGCCTTTACCTTTAAAGATAGCATGAGTGTCATTTCCAAATGAGACATTCTTTTCTTTTTCTAAAGCATTATATGGATGCAGTTTATCTTTATCACCAGTCATGTGTTTGGAGCATCCGTTGTTAATGTAGCATTGATTTTCTTGTCCTTCTTCATACAAAGCTATTCCACATATTTCTCATTAAGATTCCTTTCTTCTCCATATCTTGGTATTTAATGATGTTTGTTCCATTTGAAGTGTTGGCCAAAATTTGTTCCTTCATTCAGATTCTTCATGACCAATGTTGTTACAAATCAAACATTCCATTTCATTTTCAACAGTAGAAAAGTTATCATAGGAAATTTTCTTGACTTCTGTCACACTCCTTTTATTTTGTGCTTCTCTACTAATGATGGTTTTCTAAGCAACACATTGAGCACCCTTGTGCCCAAGGTTATTACATGAAAAAAGTTCCCATTAAAGAAATTTATGCAATCACAGTATCATTTGGTGTTGTTTACCTGTTGATTGCAGCTTCTACTCATATTCATTCTTGGAGTAAATTGATTATAATTTACCCGATGAGTAATTTTAGACTTTTGTTGATGATTAACATATTATTCACTAGTATTTGTTGCATGAAGATAGCTTCTGGTGGAGGCCAATGGTTTATGTGATTGAGATGAATCTGAAGTATATCCAAGACATGTTTTTATAAGAGGAGAACATTGAACATTGATAATTTCATTTAAACTTGATGATCATTTAGCAAATCTAACATTAATAGATTTTGTCTTCTCAAGATCTTTTCTTAGACCCACAATTTCACATTCTAGATTTTCATTATGTTTTTCTCGTTCATCAAGTTGGTGTGTCAAAGTATCTATGATCATATTATTTTCTTCTACACATATTTTGAGTTTAATGATTTCTTCAATAAATTTTTCCTCTTCTAATGCATCCAAAAAGTCATCATTGTTATAAGCCATGAGTAGTCTATAATCATGTTTAGTTTCATTTTCATCACTATTAGATAAACCATCACTATCTTCATGCATATAGTAACTCCTACTATTAAAAACATATTTTCTATTTCCTTTTGCATATTCCTTCCCTTTTTCATATTTATCTTTATGAGGGCATTTGGTAGCATAGTGATCGACTCTACCACACGTAAATCATTTGAAACGTAGCTTAGCTCTGAATCTTTCGGAACTCCATTGAAGCTTCTTGACAAAATTTACCTCATCTTCTTCTTCTTAAATGTGTCCTGATTCATTGTGCTCTTCCTTTTTCTTTTCCCTTTTTTGATTCTTTAAATGTGTCTTCTCTCATATCTGATGGACCTCCTTTTCTCTTTCCAAAGGCAGTTAGAATTCCTTGAAGTTGAGTCACAATGATAGTCTAAAGACCCTATTTTTCCTCTAATGCAGACACTTTTGACTCAAATTTAGAAGGAAAAGATCTCAAAATTTTCTCAATTAAACTAACTTCCTTTATCTTGTCTCCTAGATTCTTCATACAATTAAAATTTCAACTATACAAAAAAAGTAACTAGAAACACTTTCATGACTATGCATCTTAAGAGTTTCATACTAAATTCTAAGAGTTTAATGTTTAACACGTTTTACCTGAGAGTCTCCTGCATAGCTCTGAATGATTTTGTTTCATATCTCTTTGGCTGTCTTGAGTTCCATGACTTTCACAAATTATAATTTTGACAGAATTCCCAATAACGTATTGACATCTTTGGCATTAGTTTCATATGACTACTAACCTGCAGAGTCTGTAGAAATTACTGCTGGAAATTGATATCCTCCTTCCATAATTTCTCAAACATCATCTCCAAGCGATTGTAGATAGACTTTGCTTATTATTTTTCAATATACTAAGTTTCTCCCATTGAATATTGGTGGTCTAGTGGATCCCATACCTTCATGATTATTCATCTTGAAAGATCTTCCTTCAAGCGATCAAGATTCTTCTGAAGGACCTACTCTGATACCAATTGTTGGAAATAACATTAAGAGTTGGGTGAATCAAATTATCAAATCAATAAATTTTCATCTCAGAAACAAATTTATATATGCTACTTCTATGAAGTGAACTAGCATGTACACACTATTGTGATTAGAGAAACCAGCGTATACCCAAAGAACTTGTGATTTAGTTAATTTATCATGTGTTGATCTATAACCAGTGCATCAGTAACTTATTAAATAATGCAGTATAAACCATCACACATAAGCAAGACATATGAACACCAAGATTAAGGTGAAAACCCAATGTGGGTGAAAACCACCTGTTGTTGTCATCTCTGTCATCTTTTAATAATAAGAAAATATATTTACAATATTGTACTAGTGCATACTCATACGAATACACAAAAACCCACCTGCAGAAGGCTACAACTTTCTCTCATTTTCCAGCTTTTTCTCAAAGGGAGCTACAACCCCTAGCTCTTGTACCATCCAATGTGTTTACTAGTACGGAGGCACTAGCCTATAGAAAGCTACGACCCTCTCTCTTCCTCTAGGGACCACGTTTCAAAAATTTTCAAATTGGATGTTCCTAGTACATAACAATACACATGAAGGCCTTGTTTCATCAAATTTTCATATTGGAACCATCAAAACTTTCAAAATGCATCAACCAATAATCAGTTAATATGATCAGTGAGATCACTGCCACTAGAACATTATGGTATACCCTACTTTATTGAACCAAACCTCTGTGTATACACTACATCCTTCAATCAAACCTATGTATACCTTCAAAACTAGTGAAATATAAAACTTTTGAATCAAGTTTGTACCAACCAGTAATATACTAAACATCTATTGTCAATTTACAAAGCTTCACACAGGTAGTAGCAGATATCACCCTACTTATACAATCAATTAGTCAAATATCAAACTCCTTACACATTTGTTTTACTTTTAGATCGAAGAAGAATTCATTGACTGACAGGAGTAAAACAATAGAATTTATTAGATAGATCAGTGAAACCTGAAGACAAGGCTTTTTTATTGTATATGCTACATGACAGAGTATAACCTACATGTACACATGCTTTTATCGAGAAGAACCAATGTATAGATCTGTAGATATTAACTCATAACTTCGCTGCTATTCCGAACTTCACACAAACTCAGATCATGACATTTAAAGAATAAAACATGTGTATACAATTACATCCAGCCCAACAAATATTAGATCATCCAATGATAAGTCATGTCGGGTCTCATGATCGTGATGCAACATTGAATTCAAGGTGCACAAAATATTTCAGATCAAATCATCAACATAGTCCCTACAACATAAAATATACTTTAGATACAAGTATTTATTAGAAACCCATTCACTTGCACACCCTAGCTTAATGATCTTCTCCTCATATAGTTTTAGGCCTTCCTCAATACCTGAGACCAAAACCACTTAGGACCAATACCTTGGACCAAATACGTGAGACGAAACAACTCAAACCAAATACTTAGGACCAAAACCTTGATTTTCCAACCTGCATGCACTTTTCCTCTTATGAGAGTGTGTGTATATGTATACACTCTTTTTGTTCCATTTACCAACATGTATACGTCGTTTTGACTAATTGGACCTACGTATACTTCTTAAACTTCTTTACAGCATCATTTTCCTTCACCTTCTTTATTCTGATAAGTAGACCTTAGTTCCATCAACCTAATCTTCTACACCACTCCCTTGTTACCTATGAATATTCCTATTGTACTGTGAGTTGCCTTGTATCGAAACTGAATTGATGTGTTAGTGATTTTCCATCAAGGACAAAACTTGTATCATAATGCCAACAAAGATATTGTAACCCCTAGGAATCAATATTTTAAACCTAACTAATTAATTAAATTATAAACCGCAAGGAGTTATTAATATTATAAATCAAAGGGCTTAATATTATAAGCCCAATGAATTAGTAAACTCAAGACATAAGTATTATAAACTCAAAGGACCAATAAACCAAAGGAATCAATATTAAAACAAATGAGATTAATAAACCCTAACAATTAGCAATTTAAACCCAAGTGTTAAAAAACCATAGGAATTAATATTTTAAATTCCAAAGGTTATTAAGATTACAAACCGAATGGATTGAATTATCAACTTAAGGAATTATCAATATTATAAAGCCAAGGGATTGATATTTTAAACACAATAGGTTGACAAATCCAAGCGATTATTAATATTAAAAACCTAATGGATTAATAAACCCCAGTGATTGTTAATATTATAAATGCAACCACATTAATAAATGTGGTTGAAAAGCATAGATAAACCTTAATGATATAAATATAATATTAATGATAAAATTAATATTCATGTTGACAAATATATAGCAATCAAAATAATCATAACATTAAAAAATAAATATTATAATAAAATTATTATTATTGTTGTTGTGTTAATAAATTATTATTATAATCGTTTTAAAATAAATATAGTTATTACTAATCATTTATTATTATTTAATTAATATTACTAATATTATTATTTTTATTCTTAATTAAATTTAATATTGATAAACATTAAATTAATAATTAATCAATTAATAATTCTCTCATAATAAATTATTATTATTTAAAAATATATAAATAATTTTTTTATAGTTTATATAATTTATTGTTAATAATAATAATAATAATAGTAGCAACCCAATAAATTAATACTAAAAACTCAAGGGATTATAAACCTAAGGGAATAAAATTACTCCCAAGGGATTAATGTTATAAACCAAAAGTATATAAACCCTAAGACAAATATTGTAAACCTTAAAATTATCATGGTTAACCATTGTTGTCCATGGTTGACTTTCATATTGAGACAATGTCTATGCCAATGCTATGTTGCACCATGGTTGACCATGGTCGATTTTCACATGCAGAAAATATTTGTCACAATGTAATGTTAGACCGTGGTTAATTTTCATATTGAGAAAATCTTTGTTACATTCTGACATTGGACCATGATTGACCATGATTATAAGGCAAGGGGATTTATATTACACCTAGCGATTAATATTATAAACTCTATACATAATATTAAACCCTAGGAATAAGAACCCTCGAATTAATAAACCTAAGGGATTATAAACCCAAGGGAATAACACTAAACTCAAAGGAAAAATATTATATGCCAATGTACATAAAGCTAAATATAAATAGTATAAACCCTAAAATAAACATGGTTGAATTGTTTTACCATGATTGATTTTCATATTGAGACAATATTTGTCATAATGCGATGATGGACTATGGTTGATTTCCATATTGAAACAATCTTTGTCACAATTTGACATTGGACCATGGTTGACCATAATTGACAATGTTTATTTTCGTATTGAGACAATCTTTCTCACAATGTGACGTTGTAACATGGTTGACCATGATTATAATCTCAAAGGATTTATATTAAATCATAGCATTAATATTATAAACCCTATGACTAATATTTCATATTAAGACAATATTTATCACAATGTGATGTTGGACCATGCTTGACCATGGTTTATTTTCATATCGAGACAATATTTGACACAATACGATGTCTAACCATGTTTGACCATGATTAATTTTCATATGGAGGCAATATTTGTTGGAATGCGACACTTGACCATTGTTTATTTTCATATTGAGAAAATCTTTGTCACAATGTGATGTTCGACCATTGTTGACCATGACTCTAAAGCAAGGGGATTTATATTAGACGTAAGGATTAATATTATAAACCAAAGGATTAATACCATATACCCTAGAAATAATATTAAACCCTAAGAATAAGTACCCTTAGATTAATAAACCTAAGGGGTTGATATTATAAACCTAAGGGAATAATAAACTGAAGGTATTAATACTAAAAACCCAGGGGATTATATACCGAATGGAACAATATTAATCTCAAGGGAAAACTATTATAAACCCAATCGAAAATTATTAAACTCAAGGGAAAAAATATTATAAACCAAAAGTATATAAACCCTAAGATAAATAGTATAATCCCTAAAATAAATATCGTTGACCATGGTTTATTTTCACGTCCAGTAATATTTTTTATAATGTGATGTTGGACCATGGTTGACCATGGTTTATTTCCATATAAAATAATATGCGTCACATTGTGATGCTAGACCATTGTTGACAATGTTTGATTTTCATTTTGAGATAATATCTGTCACATTGTGACATTGGAACATGGTTCGCCATGGTTCACCATGGCTCACCATGATTATAAACTCAAGGGATTTATATTAAATCATAGGATTAATTTTATAAAATCCATGAATAATATTTCACAATGAGATAATATTTGTTAGAATGCGATGTCGGACCATGGTTGACCATGGTTGATTTTGATATTGAGATAATCTTTGTCACAATGTGACATCGCACCATGGGTGACCATGATTGATTTTCACATGGAGACAATCTTTGTCATAATGCGACATTGGACCATGATTGATTTTCATTTTGAGAAAATCTTTGTCGCAATCTGATGTTGGACCATCTATTACCATGACTATAAACGAAGGGGATTTGTATTATACCCAAGGATTAATAGTATAATTGATATGAATACTATTATATCCTAGGAATAAGAACATGTAGCTTAATAAGCCCAAGGAATTCACAATAGAAACCTATGGAAATAATAAACCAAAATGATTAATACTAAAAAACCAAGGGATTATAAACCCAAGGTAATAATAATAAACCTAAGGAATAAATATTATAAAACTAAGGTATATAAATTTTTTTATTTGAAAATTATAAACCGTAAAATAAACATTATTGATAATGGTTTACCATGGCTGATTTTCATATTGAGACAATCCTTGTCACCATGCGATATAAGACAATGGTCGACTATGTTTGACCATTATTGATTTCCATATCAACATGATATTTGTCACAATGCGACGATGGATTTTGGAAACCATATGAATAATATTATACCCTAGGAATAAGAAGTCTTAAATTAATTAACCGAATGGGTTGACATTATAAACCCAAGGGAATAGTAAACCAAAAGAATTAATATTATAAACCCAAGGGATTACAAATCCAATGGAATAATATTAAAACAAAGGGGAAAATGTTATAAACCCAAGCTATATAAACCCCAAGATAAATATTGTAAACCCTAAAATAAATATGGTTGACAATGGTTTACCAATTTTGATCTTGAAATTCAGACAATCGTTGTCACAATGTGACATTGAACAATGATCGAGCATGTTTGACCATTATTGATGTCCATATCAACACAGTCTTGATCATATTGCGACATTGAAATGTGTAAACCCTATGAATAATATTACACCTAGGAATATGGACCCTTAGATTAATAAACCCAAGGGAACAATAAACATAAAGGATTAATATTAAAAACCCAAGGGATTATAAGCCCAATGAAATAATATTAAACTCGAGGGATAAATATTACAAACCCAAGGTATGTAAATCCCAAGATAAATATTGTAAACACTAAACTAAACATGGTTGAACATTGTTTACCATCTTTGATTTTGATATTGAGACAATCCTTATGATAATGCAATGTAGGATGATGGCCAACCATGTTCAACCATTATTGATTTCCATGTTAACAGAACCTTTTTCACAATGCAACGGTGGACTGTGGAAACCCTATGAATAATATTATACCTAGCAATAAGCATTGCTATATTAATAAACCCAGTACGACATTGGTCATATTTCTACACCATTTCAACATCATGATATTAAACCCTTAATTGAATTGAATATTATAAACCATAATATTATGAACCCTAAGATAAATATATTAACCTAAGATTATAAATCCTAACATGAGTATTTTAAACCCAAGGACTTAATATTAATAAACCCAAGGGCTTAATATTATAAACTTAATTGATTAAACCCTTGGGTTTCTAATATTAATCAAAATAGTTTATAATATTTAAAATTTGTAATATTAAAAAAAAACTACCAATATTATTAATATTAATGTTACAATTTAATGTTATCGTGTTAATAACATTAAATGTTAATACATTTTAAAAATCAACATTATGACAAAGATTATCTCAATATGAAAATTAACAATATTAATACAGCACTAGAGTGATTTTTGTTATATTTATGATCCTTGTTCTCATAAACCTAGGTCTATGGGTGGCATTGTAGCTTGTGGGATGGCGGTTCTGGGTCTTCTCACATCCTAACTCTTACATTTTGGGACCTCTGGTCCAAATTCTCCCTCTGGTATTTTATTTTTCCTCTGTTCTTAGTATTGAACTTAGGGGCTTACCTCTAAATTTTGTCTCAAGTACTTGCTATTTTCTATCTGGCTCTCCCCCCTCGAGTTTCTTTCTGCCACTCCTATGTGGATTGTTTTTATTCAGGTGATGATCTCTTGGCATTCGGGAATTTTGTGTTGGATTTTCCCTTATCTCTAGTCTGGGGCTGGTTATGCTTGGTTATTGGTGGTTCTGTGAGTTCCCTTTGAGCTCCACCATAAATCCCAGTTCCCGCTCCTTCTACATAATAGCTTTTGGTAAAGCGTGAAGGTTCTCGCCCCTTCACTAGGTCTCGGGGTGTTGCTATACCTTTTTGGGGTGGGAGCTGTAGGTAGGGAGCGGGTTCTTCAAGAGGAAGTGGTTGTGGGGGTCATGACACCGATGGGGGTTGCATCTCATCGGATGCTTCCATGGAAGGAAACCACTATAAGAGCGTCATGCAGTATCATCATGGCGTAGGAGTGGGTGGCTGTGGGAAGGGATGTCAATGTGGTACGATGGCTCAGTGTCGCTCTAGCTGAGGGTGTTATAGGTTTACTTGTTGGGTACCATTAAGGAGTCCAAGCCTCTCTTTGGCTATCCTTGAACTCGTGCAATCTGTCGCTTTTTGATTGGATTCCCTTGATCAATTTCACAGGGAGGAGCATGAAGTCATTATGGCCAAATTTTGAGGATCTTCTGTACTTCTAGTGCCATGTTCATGAAAGGGTGGTGGTGGTTTGGCATGGGAGGAACATGCTAAAAGAGAAGGTCGAAATTTTTGAAACATATCTTGCTCACCTTGAGTACCATGTTAACTACATATATCACCCTCTGTCTCCCCCAGGTACTGGGTTGCAAAATCCTACCACAATTACCTATGGCGAGTGATTATGCTCACTCATGTGTTTCTTGTTCTTTTAGTCTTTTGGAATGTTAGGCCTCTTAGGCTCTCGACCTCTCATTTCAAATTTTTTATTTCTGTATGTTGTATGGTTATCGCATTGGTGAAGAAAACTTGTAAGGGTGAGATCATATGCATTTTCACATCCTTGTATATTCCATTTGATTAATTTAAAGTTTTTGACTTAGAAAAAAAAAGAAAATATATCAATGTGTTTTTAATATTATTTACATATTATTATTATATTATTTTTAAAAGAAACGGGTAGCATTTTCATTATATACACTGGAAAAGGGCCAGGTCCCATACAAAATTCAAGATTGTGTTCTTTATAATTTTCATCGATTCACATTGCAATGGGGCCTTCTTTCTATCAACATTATTTAAATATAGTCTTTGGACATAACTATAACTAGAGATTATCCTAAAAGTGCCACTATATTCTATACATCGACATATAATATATATAATATTAAAATGAAAAACTTTCAATAGCTACCGGGATCGATTTCTTCTCCCATAGGTTCATCCATAGTAGTCATCAATTCCTCATCGACATCCTCTCCATTATCAACCTCAACAGCAACAATAACAACCTCAGCACGAGCAACGTTGAATACCATGGTTTCAATAATCCCAAATACTTATTTTAAAGCCCTGAAAGTCGGAGTTTCCACTTCTAATTTGATGTGATCCACCTTCTGCTGTACACTCAACACATTGATACATGGGCCTTCCAATGTCTTCTGCAATAATTCCATAATTCCACTTTCATTATGCATGGAGGCCATCTTCTTAACAATCAACATCTAGACAATAACTGTCGTTTGACTAAATGACCGTAGCTAGCTACAATACATAGCATGTTCAACCTTAGCATTGCTCCTGAGCTTACCCTTCATAAATACTAGTTGATTCAGAGATTTTTTAAGGCAAATTCCCTTCATTTCTTTCATCGCCAAAAGTAACCAAAATTGTATTGCGATGGTACCATCGTCCCCAGCAGGTATAACCATATTTCATATCTTAGTGAGTAGTCAATACCTCGACTCCCACCTACCCTCGTACATGATATGCATTCTAATGGTACCACAAATGTGCATTAACTTGAAACCTACCATCCCATCTTCCAAAGAATTGTGGAGGAACATCGAGCAGCTAACAATATTCACTACCTACTTAATTCTCTGAAGACCTCTATCCCCGGAGTACAACACCTGCCTAGTGCTACAAATCAGGGGACATTACATGAGTTTTTGTCTTTATTTATACATAAACTTCCTTGTTCTAGGATCACCCCTGCATTTTCCCGACCATTCACCAAGTGGTTATTGCCATGCAACACATGGAAGAAATTTACGTTACAATTTTTTTTAACAAATAAATAATCCTTGATGTGATTAAAGAAGCTTCGTCATTGATAAGATTAATGTTTTCTAGGAGCTTCATATATTTCTGAATAATCATCATGGAGTCACCAACTATAGACAAAATTTTGATACCATTAGCCAAACTGATATTTAGACCCTGCCAAAGAGAAATGGCTTCCACTTGATTGTTTATCATAATGCCAAGATGTCATACATACTTCATTTCTATTTTCTCTTCGAGGTTAACAATTACCCCTCTAGCTCCAGCCTCCCCAGGGTTACCTTTCGAAGCTCCATCAAAATACAGTTGATTGTTCCCAACACCCCTTTCCAGTCTTATATAGAATGTCGGAGGAATACTAGACTTTGAGAGATGATATTTGAGGTTGCATTTGGAGATCCGAAGCCAATATTTTTCATAGATAGTCATATCATTCATGTTTGAAGCATCAAAGCCTTGAGAAGAGATAACCTTAAAGAGTATTGTCATTCCTTTTATTGCAGCTGTTTCATAATTATGGTGTTGATTTTGAAAAATAGCCTCACTACGACACAACCATATCATCGAACACATATACTTAGGAATTTTCATCCAACAACATCTTAACAAAAATTTTGGGGAACAAGGATATTTATGTTTCCAATGAATAAAAATGTCACTCCAATCATCTACAATTTTGGGGACGGAAGCCAAAGGTTCTAGGAAATAATTCCAGGCATCCATAGTAGAGGAACATTGGAAAAAAAATTCTTCATGGGTTCCTCTGTGTTGCTACATAGAACATAATAGGAGGGACATTTGATTACCTCTTCTTTAAATTATCTACCATAAGGATTTTCTCGTGGAAAAATTCCCAGTAGAATATGTTAACCTTAGGAAGTCCATTTCTGCTCCAAATTTTTACCCATAATTTACAAGAAGAAGGCGAGAGGGGGGGGGGGGGGGGGGGGGGGGGTTCTTGATTAAGATAACATAGACATCTTTAACATAATATTTCTTGGTTTTTCCTCCTAACTAGGTTTGTATGTGTAGTTTGATATTTATTATTGGAGAAACCCATTTAAGACTTTTGATCCATAAGAGATATCCACTAGGTCGGAGAACCCATGCTCCATTGGTGAGCTAGAGCAAATTGGGTCAGTGCCTTTTACACAATCTGATCTAATAAGAATGTGTTTCAATTCCTAGGAAGCCAACCAAGGTGGTGCAAGATGAGAAATGATGAGGCTTTGCATAGTCTCCAGATGTTTTTTATCCTTTCCCTTCCAGATTCATCCTCTGGTCTAGTGAGGTGAGTCTTGTGGAAGTATTTCCTTATAAAGGGCTTTTACCACCACTCATTGGAATCTGAGAGAAGCTGCTAGTTGAGTTTAGCCCCTAGCACTAGATTAATTTGTTCAGGATCCTTTATTACCAATCCTCCCAAATTATTAGGTTTCTTAACCAAATTTCAGTTAACTAGGTGGAATTTTTGGTCATTACCCTTGCCTCCTTGGCATAAGAATTTTCGGATGAGCCCAATTATTTGTTGATTTATGTAACCTGGTATGAGGAGATCAACACCCAAATAAACTGAGATGGAAGATAGAACAATTTTTATGAGGGTAACTCTCCCAGCCAAATTGAGCCACCTAACTTATGAGGAGTGAACCCTTTTCCTTATTTTTTGACGTACATTTTCCTAATATTCCCATGAGGCTTGTTTTAGGGATATAGCAATCCCAATATATTTGAAGGAAGTTTGGTGAAGGTCCACAGGGATTTCCAATATTCAGCTAATTGCATTCATCCTTTCCCCTTGCCAATTCCAACCAATTAATTGACATTTCAATTTTTTGATCAAACCCCGAGAGAGTAGAAGAAATTCATCAAGAGTTTTTTCAAATCTACAAGCAATCGCCAACGAGGCTTCTCCAATGATGAGAGTATCATTGGCAAACTGAGATTTATTAATTCCCATCACATTTATTGCAATATTAAGACTTGAGAAGGAACCATCTAGTTGCCCAACTTCTAATTTACTACTTAAATCTTCAATGATGATTATATAAAGAAGAGTTGAGAGAAAGCAGCCTTGTAGAAGACCTCTACAGTCAACAAAGAAGGGGGAGGGAGACCATTAATTAGAGAGGTTATCTGGGGTGATCCAATACAAGGTTTAATCCAAGATATGAATTCATTACTAAATCCCAACTTTTCCATGAGGAGGAAGAGGAACTAGTGATTTATTCAATCAGATGCATTTATCATATCTGATTCGAAGATCATTCCAACTTCTCCCTCTTCTTTGATTCAATGCATTACTTTCTGCACCAAGGTGATATTATCTAGGATGTGATGATGATTCATGAACACAACTTGGTTCTCAAAAGTAATGGAGGGGAAAAGGGGTTTAGTTCTATTGACAATGATTTTCGACAAGATTTTATAGGAAGAATTCCAAAGCCAGATAGGGTGGCATCTAGAGAAGGTGTAGGGATTGGCATCTTTTATAATCAAAGCAAGAAATGAAGAGTTAGTGAAACCCCCCAATTTATTTTTAACCCTGCTATAGTTCAAGATATTAATGAGGTATTTTTTTATCACACTCTAGAATATACAATAAAAACTAATAGAAAAACCATCTCGACCTAGAGCCTTCCGAGGTCCCAAATTCTAAATCACACTTTGAACTTCTTCTTATGAAATTTCACTGGTGAGAGACACATTAGAAGGTAGTGAGACAACATGGGGCAATGCCCAAATAAAATTAGGGGAGCCTTCTAGAAGAATGCACTCCATGTCTCGAAGGGATTTAAAGTGATTATATGCCTCCAATTTTATTTCTGATGAGGTACTAACTATCTTCCCACCCACCACCATTTTTCCTTGATTCAATTCTTATTCTCTTGAGACATTTCTTGTTTGTGGAAGAAGGAGGTGTTAGAGTCCCCAGCTTTCAACCAAAAAACACGAGATTTAAGCCTCCACAAATTTTCCTCTTTCCTACTAAGATTGAATATTTGAGTGGAGAGGTATTTTTTATTTTGAATATGTGATTCTTAGATATAGATACTTTTCATCATATTGTAATTTTATTCTAATTATTCGACATTCTCTCTTGTTTTTTTCCTTGGGGACTGGTAGTACTCTTTAAGCCATTTCCTCAGTTCTTTTTTGACGTTTTTTAGCTTAGATTCCCAAACATATTTGGGTGAGCCCTCGACATGGAAAATCCAAGATTTCTTTATCATATTCAAAACCTCTTCATATTGAAACCAATATGAATTGAATTTCAAAGGAAACAGCCCAAGATTTTCAATCTTCTCCATTGAAACCATGATAGGGTGATTACCTAAGTCTCCATGAAATCCAATAAATGAAAAGCAGCCCAAACCATTGAGAAGAAAGTTGTTATGTAGCGAAAACCTATCCATGTGAGCAGCAATATAATGATCTCCAAACTTTCTATTAGACCAACTGTATTTCCCATTATTTGGTTTGATATCAATTATCTCCCATCATTCCATTATTTCCTCCATTCTGTCCCTAAATGGACTCTTGGTCGCAGGCCCACCTCTTTTTGTTGTCATATTTAGGACTATGTTCACATCCCCTCCCATTATATTATTGATGTGGTAATTCCTTTCTTTATCACCACTAAAGAGGCCCAAAATTTTGTCTTGTCACTATATAGCACTGGACGATATATATTTATGAAGGGAATTCTTTCCCCTATATCCTCTTCCTCCAAAAGAACCATAATCGAAGATTTTTTTTGAATCTTTGTAGCGAGAGTAAATTTATTGTTCAACCTTAATATGCCTATCCCTCGTGAAGCTCCCCTTGAGGACTATGTTGACCCCAAGCTCTCTCTCCAAAAATTTACAACTGCTTTCGTAACATCCACACCTTATAACTTTATTTGTGGAAGAAACATTACTCATGGAGATTCTTGTTTTTTTATATCTCTAAGTTCTAGGGTTTTAGAAAGGTTTCCTAGCACCCCTGTGTTCCAAGAAATTACATTCATTACATGTGGGTGGAGGGGGAGTGACAACAATCCTTTCCTTCTTTTTTTATCTCTTTCCTTTTCAGAATTTATGAGATGGCTATTTGATTCCCTAGTTTTTTATTTAGTTTTTCTTTCCTTTCTCTGTGTGTCCTTTTGTTTGGTCTCCCTATTTTCTTAGTGTGGTGAGTTTCCTGGCTATTGCAATCATGAGCCGAGGATAGTGTTAGGGATAAATTTCTAGTGACAACATGATACAAACCATTGAGGAAGTTGCTCAGGGGTGCACCAGTGATAGGAAGATAATTTGGTGGAGAAACTTCACCTCTACCATTGTTCAGGCAACTTTTTGTTACTAGTTCTCCTTCTTCTATTTCTGGATTCGCCTTAACATTTATCTGGCGGGGAGCCTCCAACTCCATATCCTCATGACTCAGCACTTTGAATGGATTGGAGGAGGATGAAGTCATATTTTTTACCACCATACCATGTGGTTTTTTCATCAAACCTTTACCTTTCGGATCTCTTTTTGGTTTTTGCAAATGCTCTTCCTAAGGAGTTGGGGCATCCAAAATTTTATCATTCCTAGCTTTGTTGTTGTCTCTAGGAAAGTGACCATAGTCATGATAGTTTTTGCATTTAGATGGGAGTACTTCACAGTCCAAGAATTGTATGTGTTTCCATTCTCTCAAGTTAAGGTTAATTTAAACCTGAAGCCCCTTCTCCAAGTCTACTTCTACATAGATTTTAGCACAAGTAAATTGTGATCCTTTTCATTCAGACTTACTTCCCTACTTCATTACCAATATTCTGAAGGCAATCATCACTCTAGTAGGAGATAGGGAGATGCAAAAGCTTGACCCAAACATGAATGGTAGTAGGTATGTCATCATTAGGTTTCAAATTGAGGTTCTGTTTGTTAAATACATCCCTCTAGAGCCAAAGAAATATTGTCCATTATGGAATACAACATCCTTACCCTCCTTGCTTTCAAATAAGAATATGAAGAATCCATTTCCAAGAGTGAAGAGTGTAATCTGACCCTTCATCATGGGATTCTAGGTTTTCTTAATCTAGGCCTCCATTGATCTACGAAAGGTCCAGATACGTATGAATTTCCCATTTAATGCTCTTGCGGCATAAAACAGGGAGGTACGACATGCTCCATTTGGTAGGGAGACATATTTCACCTCAATATTCCACTTAAAAAGCTTGGACGCAATAGCACCAAACCACACGCGCTTAGGGAGGGAGGCCACTAACCACTTGAAAGAGACATCGAGAGAGAGAAAAAGAAAACCTAAAAAATAACATAAATATTATTATTAATCATATGTATATTAATAGTAATATTATTATTCTTGTTGAACTTTAAACCTCTATGGTTATTTCTTGGAAAATTATGACCCAGATTATCCACAGTACTTTGTTCATTAGATCGACATTTCAAACCCCAAAGGGGATCCATCATGAGGATAGAAAATGCGTAATAGAATAAGAGAAGATTTTTCCTTGGAGGACAGATAAATAGAAACCTAACGGTTTGATAGGTTAAAGTAGAAGCCGACTAATTTTAAAATATATAACCTATTTAATTTTATTACTATTTAATATGAATTATCCATAAGTTTTATTTCTTCCCTTTTTATTTTGTTATAATATCATTTCATTTTAATAAACCAGTTACTTAATTAAGTAAATGGTTTATGTTAATAACTCATATTATTTATAAATAATCATTTAATGTCTCATTAATAAAATTTATTTTATTTATTTAGTTTATAGTATAGTCTAATTTGAATTGTATTACTACTTATTTATTAATTCTAAGTTTAATTAATTAATTAACTAATTTGAATTAAATTTATACTCATTAATTAATTGTTTAATATCCTAATGTTTAATAAATTATGTTTTTGAATTGTTTAATATCTTAATGTTAATAAATTAGGTAGTTTTTTATTTTAATT
>APFE030506348.1:173317-188058 GCA_000404065.3 Pinus taeda
ATGAATAATAAACCATTATGATTCACTAGGTTTTATATTATTATACATGAACATATTATATTAAATTAAAACATTAGAACCCTCATATTATATTTGGAGACGGTTATATAATTGTTATGAATAGAAGCGTTATCTAATTATTATATTAGTATATAATTGAAGGAGACTTGTATAATTAAAGAAGATTTATATAATATTGTCATATTATACCCTTTCATGTTATATTTACGCTAAATTTTATACCCTAAAAAATATTTATGAAACATTACATGTGCCTTTGTTTAGTTATAGCTCATCACAACTATGGTTGCAGACACCAATAGCCACACCTCATGGGCATGGTCTGAATTGTAACATACATGGGAGAACCAGGGTGCCTTTTTTTAGTTATAGCTCATCACAATTATGGTTGCAGACCCCAATAGCCACACCTCAGGGGTAAGGTCTGAACTGTAACACACATCGGAGAAACATAATCCACACGTTTTAATTGGCGTTTCATAATTTTTAATGGGCATATTACGATTTGATAGGTAACAAACAATCAATTTAGGTTAAGAGGAACAAGTTAACAGACATCCATATTTCATGTTTCAATGTACCTTTTTTTTTCAATTGTACTTTTTTTGTAATCATGATAGTTTTTTTTTTTTTTTCCCTCTAATACTTTCTAATACTTATATGTGGAAATACTTATATGTGGAAACAATCAAAAGGCACAATAAAATCTCAATCGAGATACTTTAAATATTTAATTTAAATATACAAAGAAATTACCTCTATCCATTAATTTAATAGCCATCACCATAATATAAGAGCATTTTTCACTTTACACCATCATATCGAAAATTTTATTTAGCAAAATCATTAAAATAGCAAATTCCAATAAGGAAAGCCCATGACTGTAAATATTTTAATGAATACTAAAATTAGCAACCATTTAATATATATATAACATAATTTTTTTGTAAGCTGAGGAGTTGCCAATTTCTATTATCAAAAACGAAACCATTACAAATTTAAGGTGGTCTCAACCCACCCCGAGGGGAAACCGGGTTTATTGACCACCTATAGTTTTTGACTGCTAACCAAAAATAAAAGGTTTTCAAGTTGTCTTTCCAGGCTTTATAAACATTCATCTTGTAAATGTTACTACTGACATATAACTGCAAGTAAATATTATCATAAACCCTATACATAGCTAAACAAAAACTAAGATTTGCATTTTCTAACTATTTCAAGAAACATGCCTTTATTCATTGTTCCCCAGCGACCTCTTGCTGCTCCTTCTCATTCTTGATCACCAAGCCATTTGCCTCGAGGTGGTGCTGAAGATCCTCGAGCATCTTCTCTTGCATGAGCAGGGTGATAAGGATATTCTTCAACTCTTTCTTCAAGTTTGGGATTCCCTGCGACAATTCAGCCATTTCCAAAGCGATCTGCTCCATGGCTTTGCCCATGAGTCTTTTCATGACCCAATATAGGTGCAGCGCTTGCTTATACAATGTCATTCGACCTAGGGTGTGCCTTCGATCTGGCATGAGATGCATCCAGTCCTCCATTTCTTCCTCCGACTGTGCCTCGATGGCCTCTTCCTCCGAGTGCTCAATTATCCTCCTAATTTTTGGGTTAGTCCTCTCATTCTATGCTCTCTGTGTTGTCCTAACCCTTGTCTCTATGGTCCGCCTACCCTGTTTTCCTTCGGCTCCCACTCCGGTCTCCCCATCTTCCTCATTGCCTGCTCGACAGCGACGGCCCCGTCTGCTGCGCCCTTCTGCTATTCCTTGTCTTCTCTGGCCTCCCCTGCCTCAGCGACCTCTCCCTCTCCTCCGTGTGCTGCTTCCTTCCTCAGATCCCGACCTCTGCCTTCCTTCGTCTTCCTCCCGGTCTCCTTTCGCACCGTGTTTCCCGTTATTTTCTTGTTTCGGTCGCTGTTATCCATTTCCTTCCCTGCCATCTTCAGGTCATCTTCAATGTCTTCACTCTCGACTTCATAAACAGGAATATAGCAATACTCGGGTTCCTCCTCCACTTTTCTTTTACCTTTCGCATACTGGTCTACTCGACCCTGGTTTCCATCCCCTGTCCTGCTTCTCATCCATCTCCATGCCGCCCTACTCCCCTTTGCTTCCATGCTTTCCTCGCTTCCTTGCTTCGACGTGCGCGTCCCTACTCTTTCTGCTCGGCTTCCTGAACTTCCCGCTCTCCTCGCTATATACCTCTGCTTAATTTTGCTCTTTCCTGTTTCACTGCAATCATGTTCTCTCATCCCGCTCCGCCACCTTTCCTTCCTGATATCTCCCCCTTCATGCCTTTAAAATCTAATTCCCTGTCCGCTCTGCTATCCCATACCCCATGAAATCATTCCTCTGCCTTGAGCATGACGACCTGAGAGCTCCACCGTCATTTTCCCGGATGTCCTTTCGAGATCTTTCTCACCGATCCATTTACCTGTAAAAATCATATCTTGAAACTCGTCTACGATCACCTCCCTTACACACCGTCGCCTCTTAATTGCTCTCTCTTCCACGTTGGTCAAGCCAATAGGGTGATATATATAACATAAATATTGCTTAAATAGTAATCCTAAAAACTGAATGAAGAGGGATAACGTAAACCTTTGTCATCTGTTGCATAGACCGAAATGATAAATTGCACTATTGGAGATTAAAGTGTTATCACGTGTCCATTGACGCAAATCATAAATTTGAGTATTTGATATTAAATAGAGTAACGCATTTTGTAATGTTGTTCTAGCGTTTGAATATTGGGCATTAAACACAGTAGAGCTTTCCTGTAATCTTGTTTCAGCGTTGTAAATTCTCATCCGTATAAATGCTACATAAATATTTTTAGTGATTATTTAAGTTTATGATTATTCAACATACATGATATAAATAATCATCCAAAAAATGTATGAAGGGAGAACATACACATTTTTCACCGTTATATATCCATTAATGCAAAAGATAAATTTGAGTATTAAAATTATATCAACAGGGAGAACAAACCTTTTTCACCATGTATATATCCATTAACCCAAGACATAAATTTGAGTATTTGATATTAAAGTATTACCCAGGAGCACATAATAAATTTGAATATTTGATATTAAAGATAGTAAGGCCTTTACGTATTGAGAACTTTGAAAGAAATGAGGGCGAGAGAAGTTTGCAAAGTCCATAGAAGGCAGGTAAGTTCCAACAACTACAACTTTGTTAATTTTCCAGTCTCTAACTGTGTCGCTTATATAAATAACAATGTTAAATCATAATAACAATGTTAAATCATATCTTATCACTATGTTTCGGCTCAATCTTTAGCTCAATTTGTTCCATTCTCGAGGGTTCATTGATTTTTTTTTAAATTTAGGATGGTTTAATATTTTATGATATTTAAAGATCAATGATTAATTAGTTTCACTCTATTTTCCGGGTTAAGGATTCAAAATTGGTTTTGTTATGAGAATTTAGCATTAAATTATTCTTAGTATACACTATTGTGAGATTATCTTGATTCATCAACTTAATTTTCTATATGTATATGTATATGGTATATACATGTGTGTGAACATTACTATGTGTCCATGTAGTTTTTCTAAACTCTTGCTACTCTTGCTAGTGATAATAATGTCACTTCACCTTAGGTTCTGATTGCTTAAGGCTCAAATAAATAATATACTCTACATCTAAGAATAACCCCTCTTCCCTCTAGCTCTCTCCTCTCTCTCTCTCTCTCTCTCAAATCTCATTCTCCCTAGTCTCCTTTCTAGCTCACTCTCTCTCAATCTCTCCCTCACCCTTTCTTTTTCTCTCCCTTGTCACTCTCTCTCTCTCCACCTCTCCCTTGTCACTCTTGTCTTCACCTCTATCTCTCTATGTCTTTTTCTTCTCCCTCTCTCTCCACCTTAACTCCACTCTCTCTCCCTCCCTCTTTCCTTCTATCCTCTAGAATATCTACTATCCTCTCTTGACTTCCATCTCTCTATGTCTTTGTTCTTCTCCCTCTCTCTCCCTCCCTCTTTCCTTCTATCCTCTAGAATATCTACTATCCTCTCTTGACTTCCATCTCTCTATGTCTTTGTTCTTCTCCCTCTCTCTCCCTCTTAAATCCATCTCTCTCTCCCTCCTTCAATCTTTCTTTCTATCCCGGTGGAATATACTAAATATTTTCTATAACGGTGACAAAGGTTTAAATATATCTCATAAGTAATTCTAACATTTTTCTTATAGATTTAATTAAAAAATTGTTATAAAATTGAATTATTTTGATTGTGAAATGAGTTATAGATTTTGGGCATATAGTATTGATAACCCATGGTATTGTAAATTAGCCTATTTACAATTTAATAATATCTATGGTAGTTGAGTGGGCTTGAGTATCCATAGGTAAAATCTTGTTATATTGTAAGTTTATTCTATGTCTTAAGTTTCTTTGTGTTAGTTAATTAAATTAAATTTAGTTTTTGGTTATCTCATATTGATAAACCATGGTATTGATCCATAGTATTGTAACAAAGCATATTTACAACTTAATAATAAGCATGGTAAAGTGGGGGTAAATATGCATGGTTAAAAATAGTGTTGTATTGTAAATCATTATAAGTATTAAGGTTTTATGTGCTTATTAATTAAATTTAAATATGGTTACAAAATATTTATTTTAATTTATATCGATTTTATATTTTACATTTTGGATTACATTTTACATTATATTTTACATTATACATTTTGCATTTTAGTTTTTAGGATATATTTATATATATTTTAATTTGAATATGAAACCGACACTTAATTTTGTTTCATTTTTTCGGCGATATATATCCTTACTGAAACTTAATAAATGTTGACAACTTACATTACACACATTACCCTATATGAGGTTTTATAAGCCTTTAGGGCCAATTAAATTTTTAGAAACATGAATATAACGACCCTAGATCCATCTTAACTTGGGATCTACCAAGTTTAGAGAGGGATCACATCTTTTTTCACTTTAAAATAGGCTTGGATCTCAAGAAATTTGATCCCAAGTTAAGATGGATCTAACATGACTTAATTATTGATTATAATTATAAATATATATTTTTCTTTGTTTGTAAGTTGTTTGTAATCCTTGAGGGTAGCAAGGATCGCACTTGGTTGGGCAACAAGAGCCATATCATGACCTGTTGTGCTAGTGGGACTTAACAATTATCAATATAATTATTAATTTTATGTTTTTTATTTTGTTTTTACCATGTCAAAATGTTAAATATTACAAATTCCCTACCATAGTGGGATCAAATGTTTACATAGGAGTTAAGTTTACTTATGAACATCAAATATAAAGGATTCTTTTGATAAAAAAAGAATTGAGTGAAGAAAATCTTGGATAAAATATATCACTACAATGTTATTACCACTCCCACTCAATAAAAGTAGCCAACGGTGGGGCTAATATTATTAAAATGTCATATTATTATATTTTACCTAATATTTCTGGTCACTCATACTAATTTTATAGTTGAATTTATTTACTTCCAAACTTCAAATATAAAGAAAGATTATAATAAGTGTATTAGATGAGGGGAAATATTGGGTGAAATGTAATATTATAATATCATCTTTTACCCAATATAACCAAGTAAAAAGGGGGTGGATGTAGGAAAAAATATTAGATAAAATGTAATAATTACATTTTTCCTATATTCCCTACTTCTAAACATATTCAAAGAATACAAAAAATGAACATACAATAAAAAAAATTACTTTTACACGCTACATAGATTCAATGCCCTCATTTTCTACAACTAATTATGTATCCAAATATAATATTCAATTTTTATATTAAATAAATATAAATATTGTAAAATTAAAAATATATTATGAAATAAATAATTTAATGCTCATTAATATTTACTAATAATCTAATTTATATAAGCATATTAGTTTTTTACAAACCCTAACCTATAAAAACATATCTATGAATATAATTAATTGATTTACTAAAATTATATACTACATAGATTAAGAAAACCGGAGATTCATGAGCTTAATTTTCCCTATCATGTGTGCAATTTTAGTGTCTACTCGAAACATTAAAAGTTTCACACTCAGTCCAGAATTCTTGCAAATGAAATAGCATATAAAACCCTAAAATACTCATAATAAAATTTTCATCACACCTTGTTATATAATTTGAAATCCATGAACACTTTTCAAGTGCATATATAACACATTCAATGAAAGCTCAACTATGTATAAGGTCAAAGTAACTCTGTATAAGGTCAAAGTAAAATCTTGATCTTCCGACAATAATGATTTTTCATTTTCACCCTTGAATAATATACCAAATGATTTGAATGAAGTTTATTATTCTCTACGAGTTCAAACCTCACAAAGACCTGCGGGTTATCAGAGAGAGTAGAGACTTATAGATTCAAACACAGAACACAGAACACACATCTTATAACTTCACAGCTTAGAACCTGTCTCCATTTTATGACTGAACATGTATTTATATAAAATAGAGAAAGTTCTGGAGATTGATTGGGGCGGTGGCTTCTTCAGGAAGCTTTGCCCATTATCAGCGATTTCTAGAAACTTCATTAAAGCATCCATTGAATTTTGTCTGCGGGTAGTTGGAATTAGTTCTAGTTCCTTCCAACACTTCACCCTTAATTCCAACTATATAAAAAACATACTCTTAATTGATATGGCTATTGGTCTAAGTCTCAGCTAGGCTTACAACAAAACATTTCATTTTTGCCTTCTTATTAAAGGGTCCATGCTTGTTCCTTTTCCTTTGCTCGTGCCATTTCATTTTCACCTTTCTTGTCATAAGATAGTGATTGAGCTTCTCCTTTCGTGATTGCAAGTTAAAATCCTTTGTATTCAACATTGCTTCACGTTCTTGAGGATTATGCTTGTCGTTAATGCTTGCAATTTCTTCAAGTTTTGTTGAGTCTTCTTGATTGTCAATATCTGCACACTCAAAAACAATGTTAGATTCATAAACAGAACCATATTGATTTTTGTCATCGTGCTCTTTGGGAAGAGCTTTGCTTCCTTCATTTTTCTTTGCTGACATAGTTGGTTGATTCATGTCTTCAACCTCTTTCATCAATTCTGTTGTTGCAAACATGTTGTCCTGCATTTGATTTGTGTATGGAGGTAGGCAACTTTTCTCACCAAACAACAGCTCATTAATAAGATGCTTTTCATGCATCATATATAACCACTGATCATGGGATACATAATTGTGATCAAATTTGACTTCATAAATCTCTTCATCACATGATGTTTCCTTAATATCACATACTACTCTATTGTCAACTAAAGACATACTTTCAACCTTAATCCCAACTATGATGCTTTCAACACAATCACTTTTAAAAACAACTCCTTCATCAACTTCAACTTTCTCACTACCCTCCATACTTTATTTCATTTCAAGAATATCCCAAAATATTTTTGCCTCACATATTTCACCAAATTCATACAAAATATTAGACAAAATATTTTCATCTAAAGTTGATATGATGAGAATCAATGCTATTGCACCTCTACTTTTATCAATGGAATTTATGGAAATTCCTTGAACTAATTGCCATAAATTTACTGAACCAAACAATTCCTCTATTTTTATTACCCAAAGTTTCAAATTTTTACCTGAGAAAATTGGTAGCACTGGCATTAATCATTTCACTATTGCATCAGTGTCTTCAAATTCTTCTATCTAATTCAGATTTATGTTTGGTTGAAGCATTTCATATTCTTCTGTAACTATTGCCATTTCATTCTTTCTCCTAACCTGTTTCAATTCTCTCTGAGTCCTCTGTTAACCCATCACTCTACCATAGATTCAAATATGCAACAAAAAGAACTTTAGCTCCTCAACACACCAAACTCTGTGTGGCCTTCACACCATCGAGCCCTCATAGTCCAACATGATTCGCTAGTTAAGCGCTCGACAACCAATTATTGTAACCCAAGTATATAGTCAACACACACTTTCTATGAGCCCCCAAAACCATTTAAAACAATACCACACACATCCATAACTCCACAAGGTTGTAACCCTTGGCAGCTTCCACAAAGCCTTCACACAGTGATCACACCCTCTGCTCACCAGATCAAAACCGACTCTGTAATGTATAGGTCGCCACACAACACATAGGTTGCCAGACCAACAGTTTGACTCCCCATAGATGCACAAAACATGACCTCTTCATGCCACAACTAAACGGGCGACTCACACCATAGTAATTGGTTACTCAAACTAGTCTCCTCACTATGTATTGTATTCATTAAATGAATACAAATTTTGAAAAACACAATCGTCGATGAACTAAGTCACTTGCACCAACCTCTAGGCCCGAACGGGCCACCCTAGACAGACATTGACTACTAACTGATCACGAATGGAATGATTTCAGATCTCACCACACAAGCTTCAACGCAAAGATCTCAACCATATCCTTCACATTCAAGTTCTCGCTAGTTAATCGTTACTCCACACAACTTCACACAAGATTCAGACTCGCGGATACTAGCAATATGGGCCTCTTCCACATGAAGGCCCAAATGGGTTGTCAACTCAATTCTTTTCACACAGCAACAAATTTCTCTACTTTCAGCCTCACAACTAAATCCTCCTTTGGCTCCTCCTTTACGCCTCTTCCAAAGGATCCACTAGACTACAATTAAACACAGATTAATGGTTGCTCAGATTCGCTCTAGACAATGGCAGTCTCCATAGGTAATGGCAACTCCACGACTCTACAATCTTACACTCTCTCAGCAAGACTGTGAATCTCAATGAAAATTATCTCTTATTCTCCCACACTCTCACACATAAACTGATAACTCATTGCAACAAAAAATAGACATGCTCCCTCAATAAACACAACTAAACACGCATCATTGCACGCATTCAAATATACAACACCCAACTACCAAGCTTCCATGCACAAGGAGCAACAACTCTTCAAACAAAAGACTAAGCCCTCAGCTCCTCACTCCACCAAGCCCACTCGACTATGGCTCCGAACATAACATACAGACTCCACAAAAACAATCGGTCAATCCTCATGTTGGTCTCAGTGAATGGAAGAGATCACTCGCACAGGCAATCAATTCATTTGCTTCTTCAATTCATCTGGTGTTCTCTACTGACAATATGGCCCGATCTCCCTTGCGGGACTCCATATTACACTCATCGCATAGGTTGACGAACCACAAAATTTCTCTTGCACAAAAGAAACGCAAATGAAATCAATTATCCTTCGGTGAACAACACTTCTGTCCAGAACAGTGCTACCTCAACTCTCACAACTTAACCGCTACGCCAATGAACCCTCACAACCCTTGTTCAACATAAACACGACTTCTCTCACACACAAACGGACCTCATCAGGTGGACTGCAAGTTCACAACAGCGTCTGGCCAATACGCTGTAATGTGCTACAGACACACTCTTTGCAACACTTCTTCGCAGTACACTCTCAACGCTTAACACAGTGCTCATAACCCTTTACCAGCGCTCGGCTTCACACCAACTCTCATACCATATCAGAGAGAGGAGAGACTCAAACTCATAAACACAACACACAACTTACCTAACTTGCAACACCGCGCCCTCCTTTGCGCGGCTCACCAACACCGAGCTCACAGCTCTTGACCTCACACCTGCTCTAATACCATATCAGAGAGAGAGGAGACTCAAACATAGAGGCTCCAAAGCTAGCCGCACATGCTCTTAAATTTTTCTCGCTGGAACTCATAGTTCCCACACAACTCAATGTTGGGCTCTCAAATTCGATAAGAGCAACGCTGCTCAAATGGCATCCGCATCCCTCGGCTCTCCTTAACACTTCTTTCTTGGTGCTCCTCGATGGCTAGATCCGGCTTTGACAACTCTCGACTAACAACACACTGCCCCCAAACCTAATAGCACTGTAGGTCGATCAACGACTCCTCATTGCCTCCGTACCAAAAATACACAACAATTCTTTCTCAGAACACAAAAAATAGGGTACGCACAAACTAGTGCACTTCTCCCACTCTCATACAAAACTATATCGCGCTCCACTCGGCATTCACACAACCAAGCCTTTAGGACTCACTAGCACTCCACAACACCGGGCATCTTGGGCTTCACACAACCATGCAACAACTCACACAAATGGTGCCACACACAATTGGACATGGCACACAGCCTCACACCCTCTTTTTAATAGTGCCTCCTCTTGGCACTCACCTCAGTTCTCTAATAGCCAACACAAACACGACATCAACACTTCTAGATAGCGCTACGCACTCCACACTGCGGCTTGATTGGCCGCACCAATCTACACACCATGGGCAGACTCTACATGCATTTCACACCACACAACCCTCTTGACCCTAGCGAAACATAGCTCACCTAAGATAAGGACTCAGAGACTCAAACACAGAACATAGAAAACACATCTTATAACTTCAGAGCTTAGAAAACACATCTTATAACTTCAGAGCTTAGAACCTGTCTGATGACTGAACAGGTATTTATATACAACAAAGAAAGTTCTGGAGATTGATTGGGGTGGTCCCATTGTCAAAGATTTCTAGAAACTTCATTAAAACATCCCTTAAATTCTTTATGTGCTTAGTTGGAATTAGTTCTGGTTCCTTCCAACATGGGTAAATATTTGAAAACCACTCACACATGTGTAGTTTATAATGCCTTGAAAATCAGATCATGAACATCTCTTGAATTACTTAAAACACCAAGTTATATTTCAATTTTAATAGTTATTAATCTATATAAAAGATGAACGATAATTCTACTCTGAAACAAATTTTGCATTTGTTAAATCCATGATTAACCTAATTCTTTATTGATCTTTACATGTAGCTCATATTCAGCACATACATGACGTTGACATATGCTAGCTTTTCAAAGATTGATTGGGAGCATCCTTCTATCGACATCGTTCATTCACTTCAGCATGATGAACACGAGAAACCAAATTATGCAAGCTTTTCAAAGAGTGGACGGCACATTGGGACGGTGACCAAGAATTCCATCGTCCATTCTTACCTGCGGTGGTCCAACCTGAAACCTCGTTGGCCGCACAACGTGCGGACATGAACACGAAAAGAAATTCTCTGCCTCAGCGCACTCGCACAAGTTGCTGAGATAGCTTGCCGAAGTGACAAAGCGCTGAAGTCTTTCACTGCTCAGCACCACAGTGCGATGCTCATATTATTGCTCTACAACTCTCAACAATAGGGTGAATGTCAACCGTAAGGAATGTGAAAGCGGAATCGTTATGAGACCCAACAAAAAAATGACAGATGTTGAAACCAGTGTAGAGAAATGGTCTTTGGACAAATTTTTTTATCTTTGCTCGCTGTAGTCGAGTGGCCTGAGCAGGCCATATAATCTGCGGCCAAATAATCGGCCAACTGAAACATCTATCTATATATTATTTTATATTGTGGATTTATATTGCGGCTTGACAACCAATGGGCCACAGCCGGCTCCTCCGTCTGGTGAACTTCCATGTGATCATCATTTCTCCATTAATTAACCAGTGAGAGCAACGCTTATTGTGTTCCCTTAATCTATACCATTTTTGGCCATCGAAGTTATGACACCTGTGGGTCCTGGCCGGTCTAGATAATGCAATTTGATTTCATGCAAATGGATTTCGGTAATTACGTCCATAGGTGTGGCATATTTAGTAATTGAATTTTTCGAATTTTTATGTTTCAAACAAAGATTGGTGTGTCTTGGCATGAATAAGTTAGGATCACTTTTTTTTCCTTACAAATGAAATTAATATATTTTTATTTTGATATTACGGTTTTGATTAATATAAATGGCATATAACTATTAAATTATATGTCCATCCATTACTATAATTTAAATAATATTTTTTTTTAAATTCTCATATTAAAATCTATATCATTACATATTATTTTTTTATATAATTTATTATTATTTTGTATAAGCCCAGAGTTGCTCAATCGCTCAAATAAAAGTGCCTGCCAAAAGAAAGAGGGTGAATTCCGAAAGCCTTGGGTTAGTCGTGAATAGGCCAAGGGGTTTGATGCCCTCGGTGCGTCCCACATCAGAGATTTAACCGCTGGACGTAAGCAGCTACCACACTGAACAAGGTTATCCGTCGACAAGTAAGTGAAAATACATTATTTTTGATATAGTAATATAATACTTTATGTATAAATTTTTATATAATATTTAAAATTTTAAATTAATATTAGATATACAATAATACATTTATTACTTTAGTTAGTTATTAATTAATTTGTATTTTTCTTATCATATATTATCTTCCCTGATTATTTTATATTATTTATAAAATTTTCAATATTAATAATATATTTATTAATATATAATATATTATATATATATAAACTATATATTAACTAAAATATATTATATTATTACTTTTTTATATATATATGATGTATACATTAAACCCTTGGGTTTATTAAGTTCCCCTATTTATTAAGTAAATTATAAAATTCATAGAATTATTAATATTATAAACCTAAGCGACTAATAAACTCAAAGGTTTAATATTATAAATCCAATGAATTAGCAAATCCACGGAATCAATATTAAAACACATGGGATTAATAAACCTTAACACGGAACAATTTAAACATAAGGGTTAATAAACACCAGGAATTAATATTTTAAACTGAAGAGATTAATAAACCCATGGGATTATTAATATTATAAACCCAAGAGATTATTAATATTAGAAACCCAAGGGATTAGTCAACCCTAGATATTCTTAATATTATAAACCCAACCACATTACTATGTGTGGTTGAAAAGCACGGATAAGTGTTAATGACATCAATCTAATATTGATCATAAATGAATATAGATAATATATCATAAATATCATAATAATATAAACGAATATTATAATAAATATGTTATAATATTAATTATTGTAATGTAAATAAGATATAATTATTAGGGATATTTTCAAATAATTAATAAATATTTATTAATTTGTAATTAATAATCAATAATTATTATTATTATTTTATCATCATAATATATAATTAATTATTTATAAAAAATATAAATAATATTTTTTGTTCTAAATAATTTGGTTATTATTTTAATTGTTAATAGTAATAATAAGTAAACCCAAGGATTAATACTAAAACCCTAAGGGAATCGAATTACACCAAAGGGGTTAATATTATAAGCTTAAGGTATATAAACCCTAACATAAATATTGTAAACCCTAGAATTATCATGGTTAATCATGGTTGTCCATTGATTTTCATATTGAGACAATGTTTGTGACAATGAGATGTTGCACCATGGTTGACCATGATTGGTTTTCAAATGCAAAAAATCTTTGTCACAATGCAATTTTAGACCATGATTCATTTTCATATTCAGAAAATCTTTGTAAAAATGTGACGTTGGACTATCGTTGACCATAATTATAAGCCGAGGGGATTTATATTAGAACTAGGGATTAATATTATAAGCCTTATGAATAATATTAAATCCTAGGAATAAGAACACTTAGATTAATAAACCTAATGGATTGACATTTTAAGCCGAAGGGAATAATAAACCAAAGTGATCGATAGTAAAATCTAATGTATTATAAACCCAAGGGAACAATAGTAAACCCAAGGGAAAAATAGTATACACCCAAAGTATATAAACCCTAAGAAAATTAGTAGAAACCCTAAAATAAACATAGAGGGCCATGTTTTACTATGGTTGATTTCTATATTGAGACAATCTTTGTCATAATGCAATGTTGGACCATGGTTGACCATGGTTGATTTTCATGTTGAAATAATCTTTGTCTCAATGTGACATTGGACCATGGTTGACCCTGACTCAAAACCAGGGGTCTTTATATTAGACCCAAAGATTAATATCATAAACGCAATGATTAATAGTATAAACCCTAGGAATAATATTAAACCGAATGAATAAGAACCGTTATATTAATAAACCTAATGGATTGATATATAAACCCAAGGGAATAATGAATCGAAGGGATTAATACTAAAAGTCCAAGGGATTATAAACCAAGGGGAATAATATTAAACTCAATGGAAAAATATTATAAATCCAGAGCATATAAACCCTATGATAAATAGTATAAACCGTAAAATAAAAAGGATTGATCAAGGTTTACCATGGTTGATTTTCATATTGAGACAATCTTTGTCATAATGCGATGTTGGACCGTGGTTGACCATGGTTGACTTTCACATTGAAACAATCTTTCTCACAATCTGATGTTGGACCATGGTTGACCATGGTTGACAATGTTTGATTTTCATATTGAGACAATATTTATCACAATGTGACATTGGAACATTGTTCATCATGGTTGACAATTATTATAAATGCAAGGGATTTATATTAAATCGTAGGATTAATATTGTAAACCCTAGGAATAATATTTCATATGGAGATAACCTCTGTCAAAATATGACATGAGACTGTGATTCACCATGGTTTATTTTAACATTCAGACAATATTTGTCATAGTGCGACGTCACATCATGGTTGACCATGATTGATTTTCATATGGGGACAATCTTTGCCACAATATTGCGACGTTGGTCGATTGTTGATTTTCACATTGAGAAAATATTTTTCCCAATGTAATGTTGGACCATGGTTGACCATGACCGTAAACCAAGAGGATTCATATTAGACACAATGATTAATATTATATGAATAATATTATA
>APFE030506348.1:188652-213259 GCA_000404065.3 Pinus taeda
AAGGGAATCAAATTACACCAAATGGGTTGGTATTAAAAGATCAAT
Organism: Pinus taeda; assembly: GCA_000404065.3. Classification (NCBI taxonomy): domain Eukaryota; kingdom Viridiplantae; phylum Streptophyta; class Pinopsida; order Pinales; family Pinaceae; genus Pinus; species Pinus taeda. The sequence goes on from APFE030506348.1 coordinate 188,698, forward strand.
GTATATAAACCCTAAGATAAATATGGTAAACCGTAGAATTATCATGGTTAACCATGGTTTTCCATTGTTGATTTTCATATTGAGACAATCTTTGTGACAATGAGATGTTACACCATAGTTGACCATGATTGGTCTTCAAATGTAAAAAATCTTTGTTACAATGAAATGTTTGACCATGGTTTGTTTTCATATTGAGAAAATCTTTGTAAAAATGCAATGTTGGACCATCATTGATGATGATTATAAGCCAAGGGGATTTATATTAGACCTAAGGATTAATATTATAAACCATATGAATAATATTAAACCCTAGGAATAAGAACCCTTAGATTAATATACCTAAGGGAATAACAAACCAAAGTGATTGATAGTAAATATCCAAGGGATTATAAACCCAAAGTAATAATAGTAAACCCAAGGGAAAAATATTATAAACCCAAAGTATGTAAACCCTAAGAAAATTAGTATAAACCCTAAAATAAACATAAAGGACCATGGTTTATTATGGTTGATTTCTACATTGACACAATCTTTGTCATAATTCAACACTGGACCATGGCTGATTTTCATATTGAAAGAATCTTTGTCTCAACGTGACATTGAATAATGGTTGGCAATGTTTGGTTTTCATATTGAGACAATCTTTGTCACAATGTGACATTGGAACATGGCTCACAACATTTGAACCTGATTATAAACTTGGGATTTATATTAAATTGTAGGATTAATCTTATAAATCCCATGAATAGTATTTCATAATAAGACAATAATTCTCACAATGCAGTCTTGGATCATCATTGACCATGGTTGATTTTCACATTCAAACAATCTTTGTCTCAGTGCAACGTCGCACCATGGTTTACCATGATTGATTTTTATATGGAGACAATCTTTGTCACAATGCGACATTAGACCATTCTTGATTTTCATATTGAGAAAATCTTTGTCACATTGTGACATTGGACCATGGTTGACCTTAACTATAAACCAAGGTATTTATATCATACCCAAAGGTTAATATCATAAACCCAAATATTAATATTAGAAACCCTAGGGATAGTATTAAATAGCATGAATAAGAACCGTTAGATAAATAAACTTAATGGATTGATATTATAAACCTAAAGGAATAATAAATCAAAGGGATTAATACTAGAAATCCAAGGGATTATAAACCGGGTGGAATAATATTAAACTCAAAGGAAAAATTTTGTAAACCCAAAGCATATAACCCTAAGATAAATTGTATAAACCTTAAAATAAAAATGGATGACCATGGTTTATCTTGGTTAATTTTTCATATTGAGGCAATCTTTGTCACAATGCAATGTTGGACCATGGTTGACCATGGTTGACAATGTTTGATTTTCATATTGAGACAAGATCATGGTTGACAATGATTGTAAGCCCAAGGGATTTATATTAAATCATAGGATTAAGATTATAAACCCAATGAATAATATTTCATATGGAGACAACCATTGCGAGAATACGACATCAGACCATGATTCAGCATGGTTTATTTTAACATTGAGACAATATTTGTCATAGTGCGACGTCACACCATGGTTGACCATGACTATAAACCAAGGGGATTCATGTTAGACCCAAACACTAATATTATATGAATAATATTATACGTGAGGGAATACTAAACCAAAATTATTAATGCTAAAACCCCAAGGGATTATAAACCCAAGGTAATTATATAAAACCCAAGGAATAAATATTATAATCCCTAATATTGATAGAATAAATCCCATCACATTAATATTAATCCCAAGGGTTTCTAATATTAATCAGAACCTTTTGTCAATATTATATATATAATATTAAACTTATTTTTTATTTTTCTTGACTATAAAATTATTAATATTTCTGTTCTATGTTAATGTTAATAAATTTTTAAAATGATTGTGAATAATAAAATTATTAACATTATTTGTTAAAAAGATAATTTGTAATGATGATGTATGAATTTATTAATAAATATAAAATATTTGTTTTTTCATTTTAATTTAATGTTATTGTTATATTAATCATTTATTTGTATTTTATTTAAGAGATATTATTTACCTAGGAGAAAATATTATAAATTATGAAAACTACTATAAATTATATGAAGTATTTAAAGTCTAAACAATATTATAATACAAAATATAAATTATAAACTTTCGGATAATATATATGCGTAAGAAAATAACATTAACATATAAACCAAGGGATAACTTTGGGCTTTCATATTAATCCCTTGATTATATGTTAATCAATAATTTATAATATTAAAAATAAATGTTTTTTTTAATAAATTAATATCTATAATTTAAAAATCAGTATGGTTATGAATAATAACAATTATAATAACTCAGAATTATAATTAATAATTAACAATTAACATTGTAATCATAAGTATTATAACTATCAATATTAATAATTTTAATTATTAATATAATATTAATAATAATTGTAATATTTTTTTCTAAAGGAAAAATCATAACCTTCCATTAATTTCAAAAATTACATGTAGTATATGAGAGTGGCATATGCAATCTACTAGTCATAGTCTTCAAGTAAAAAACAAAAACATATGGCTGAGGCCATTGCAAAAAGTATAGCTATGTACCTATATTACCATGCAGGGTGTACAGATAAGTCTAAAAACAAGAAATATAAATATATACATAACATCCTCAAGCAGTTGCACTAAAAACTGTTGTGAATAAACAAAAATAACTTGAATATGCCCAATCAATGTAGGGATGGTGATAGTATTGATATTGTTCATCTCCAATTTGTTCCTGTAACAACAAAAAGCCTCTCAGATGTGTCATAGCCTTCTTGGATAATTCGTCACCAGCCGAGTTACATTCCCAGTAAATATCTTGACATGTAATCGAATCAAATTATACATTTAAAATGAGAATTTCATCTAATATCTTCTTGAGTGAATGCACATGGAATGCATTAATGTTATTGAACCAATTTATAATGATTTTTGAGTCACCGAATATCTCTAAATGATTACACCAATGAGCGAGTGCTAAATGTAAGAGATGTGTGAGAGAAATCAGTTCTGCAAAATTATTAGTTCCCACTCCTAATCCCATTTGAATTTTGAAGTGGTAGTGTTTAGAAATATGGAATAAGATTCCACACCACATCCCTATGCTTTTGTTGTACCATCGAAATAAGCCCATGGGATAGTAATTTCAATAGCTTCAGGTGTAACTACTCGGTTTGTGGGAGTGTGATCCTCATCCTATAATTCATGATATCCAGTAATGATATTAGCTGTGATCAAAGGCCATCTAGACAATTTTCCCCTGAAAATAATCACATTCCTAGTAAGTCAAATGGACCAACAAACAAGGAGAGGAAGATGAGGAATTTTTAAATCACTACTTGTAGCTCACCAGAGATCCCAAGCTTCAGATACAGATTGGAATTGCCATCTAATGGGTAGAGAAAGCACATCTAGGACTTGATTCCAAAGTTGAACATTTATTGAGCAATATAGAAAAAGATGATCATTGGTTTCTTTCTCTTGTTGATAGAGCACACACCAGGTTAGGTCGTAGAATGATCGATGCATAAGGCTATTACTAGTTGGACTCTTGTTCCGAATGACATTCCACATGAAGAGCCTCATCCTTGGTGGCACTTTGAGCTTCCAAATATTTCCCCACTAGTACAAGAGTACTAGTGGTATGTGCGTGGCATAGATTACAGGATAGCAAATTTTCGGGGTGTATGTGTCATGATCAATAGGGGTCGAGATGACCTCATTGGCTCCTTATTTTATATGAATATGGGATTTAGAGAGTGGTGACATAACCTTCCCAATCCTACTGCCATTATGTGGGGATACCCAAATGTCTTATTGATAGCAAAGCTTTTTAAAAAATTGTACTATTCTCGAGATCAACCACCTGTGCAATCACCTTGATATTCCTATGATTGAAAAAAAGAATAAGGTCGCGAGGTAATCGAAACATATTCCCTCCTCACGACCAGGGGTCCAAGCCTATGCACACTGATGAACCATCATTGATTCACCATGTTAATCCATTTCTGATAGTAGGAAAAGTGTGTAATATTGCTCTCCAAACCATGGATATCCTAGTTCGCTACTCGGAGGGCAAAAGAATCTAATCCATAAGCTAATGTGGCCAAATATATTTATGATAACTAACTTCAATTGAGAGATTTTTTGAAGTGAGTATGATCCAACCCAGCTTGGTAGCAAGTGCATGTGTTAAAGTAGATAAGTCCTTCAGTCCCGATCCACCCCATTTCTTGGGTAAAGAAATATGCTTCCAACCCACCCATGCAAATGGGTTTCCCTCCTTATAACCATTCCAAAAAAATTTGCATCAAATACTTTTTATTCAGGTTAATATTCCTTTAGCAATTCAAGCTAGAGACATACATTAAATAGGTGTAGCCTCCAAAAAGTATTTAATGAGGACTCATCAGCCAGCTCTAGAGAGGAATATATGGTTCTAGTTGAGTAATCATTTCTCGATCTTGACCATGAGGCATATCGAGTCAGAAATCCTCTAACAATGAGGTTTCATTCAGAACCCTAGATATTTGAGTCCATCATCCAGGTGATGGCTTTGGAAAGGAATTTTTTTATGTGCAAACCTTGCTCCATGAGGAGAACAATCAAAGAGAGTAATGGTAGATTTTCTGTGGTTTGCTTCCATACCTATGGCCTTGGTGAAAAGGGAGATAATTTCAAAGAAAGTTGAGGTATCCCTTACACTTCCATTAAGGAAAATGAGCACATCATCTATGAGTGTTAGGAGAGTAAGGAAGAATTAATCAGTGATTTTGAGTCCCTGAAGTCACCCATCCTACTTGGCATATGCAATGGGTTTGCTGAGACCTTCCATAACAATCAGAAATTGAAGAGGTCAGAGTGGGCATCCCTGCCTCAGTCCATGCTCAGCATGAAGGAAATGTGATTTTGAGCCACAAATAAGGACACTAAAGGAGGCTGAGGTGATGCAACACATAATATAATTGATGAAGGGAAGGGGGTGGGAAGGGGGAATCCCAGGTGGGTGATAATCATTTTAATATAAATCCAACTAGACTGGTCGAAAGCTTTGGCAAGGTTAATCTTGCGGATATTCCCTTTAAGGTATTTTTTTTCTCATGAAATCAAGAGCTTCATGCGCAAAACCTATAGCCTCATGGATTTGTCTCTTATGGAGGAAAGAGAATTGTTCACAGGATATGTAACAAGAAATAATGGGCCTGAGGTGATTCACAATGATCTTGGTGATAATCTTGTAGAGGTAGTTACAGGGAGAAATGGGCTGGAAGTCATTGAACGAAGAGGGGGAGTCATATTTGGGGATAAGGGCTATGAAAGTGGTATTTATGGCCTCATAAATATGCCTAGATTCCCTCCATTCCTCCACCACTTTGAGAAGACTCGGTCCAATGGTCTCATGGAAGGCGAGGTAGAACTCTATAGTCCAACCATCAGGCCTAGGGCTCTTATCTTTTTTAAACCATTTTAATGTGATTTCCAATTCCCCCATAGAGACATGGGAGATGAGTTCCTCAACCTCATTTGGGTCGACAAACCTGGGGAAGTGTCCAACAATCTGAACAATTTTTCCAAGAGTGGTTGCAGGGGGAACCTTGAATAGTTTTCAAAATTGTGAGTTTCCAAGGTGAGTGAGCTGATTAAAGGAGGTTGTGTGTCCCCCATCCTCCGTGGGCATGTTCCAAATAGTGTTGCTGACTTTCCTTCCCTTTGCAAAGTTGTGGAAGAAAATTCTATCCCCATCTCCTAATTGTAACCAAATATACTAACTCCGAAGGTGACAAGTTTCTTCCCTCTCCCTTAAAATCTTGGATCGTTGTTCTTCCAACTTAATGAGATGGGACTTACCCTCCACTGATGTGAATCCTTGGCCCTAATCGTCCAACATATTGGCCAAATACTGTTCGATAGAGTATAGGGTTTGATCATCCCGATCTCTTTTTTCCTTGGCCCATATAATGGATAGTTGCTTAATCTCAATGAGGTTGGTAGAGAAGCCTTATGCCATGGTTCTCCTCGAGGATGGTGGGTGAGATAACCAATATCTACTGACCAATTGAATATAAGTGGGGTCTGATAGCCAAGTAGAGTTGAATTTGAAAGGTTCCCCTCGCTACAAAGAAGGGCGAAAGATTTCCATGAAGATGGGGGAGTGGTTCAATATACCTCCATAACCAATACATTATTTGTATAGTGATAATCTACTCAGCGGGGTGTCCTTAATAAGGAAGTGATCCAGGCGCCTAGCGAGGGCACCCTCCCCAATTATGTGATTGCCCCAAGTGGGTGGGGGTTTTACCTTCAGAATATCCGTCAAGTGATGTTGTTCAAGGAGTTGCTCCATGAAATCTAAAGAGGATCTGCCTCAGCATTGCTTGCCATGGATTCCCCAAATCCAATGGAAAAGTTCAAATCACCTCCTATAATGATATTATCAGGGTTGATAATGAAGATATTTATAAGATGGTTGCAAAATTCCTCTGTGTTGTGACAAGGACCATATATATTGATGATCTTGAGATCCATGGCCAGTTTCGAGGAAAAAAATCCATGCCAACGAATCCAACTCCACCCTAATAGGCCTTGAAATAAATAGTGCAGGAATAAAACCTAGGGCCCACCCAATCATCCCATGACATCAAGAGACTAGAAAGTCCATCCCAGTTTCAATGATCGAAGCACACGAGTAATATGGTAGCCAATCCTAGGGTTTCTTGCAAAAAGATAATGTTTATAGGCTTAGATTCAAATAGATGTCCAAGGCCTAGTTTTTTCGGAGAGCTAGTGAGACCTCTACAGTTAAAAGAAGACCACTTCATGGGGAAGACAAAGGGAGGGTAATCTATGCTCTAAGTACGCGATCAAGAGATGATTGTTTGCCGGATGCCACTTCTTACCTGATTGGTAGGATGGCATTCGACATGTGGGACTTACACCCTCTCATAGATTTGGGAGTGCAAGAGGGGGAAATTAGGCCCAACACAGAGGTTATAGAGCTCTCTAGGGGGTACGAGGAATGGGGTCGAAGGTTGTAGGTGTGCAGAAGTCGACTGATGGTCGAAGAAGTAGCAAGAGAGACTTGATCTGAAGAAGGGAAGGAGGGAGGAGTAGTAGAGTTAACTGGGAGGTGGGATACAAGCGGAAAAGGAATGGAGTGAAGAATGAAATCTAAGAAAGATGCAAATGCAGTGTGCAAATGCTATGCATAGCATGTAAGAGTAGAAGAAAAAAAAAAGCAAGGGAGAGGAGGAGTACACGAGGAGCAAGTAGCCTCAGCAGCAACCCTTGATCTTGTCATCGACAGGGAGGGAGGGTGAGGAGTGCTCAAGCTTGGCAACTAATTCGATGCTCCTTTATTTGATAGAGGTGCAATAGCTAGAGAAATCTGCCCTAGAACTGTTACTGATGCCCTATCTGCTTCGCTCTGTCATTCTTTTGATGGGTCTAAAGCCTCACAAACTAAAGGGTATTTCTTGTAGAGGTGCCCAACATTGTGGCACCTACAGCATCTGTGTGGTACACCTTCGTAGTCCACGATCTGTATCCTACTGAAATTTTTCCACTCTAAAGTAATTTTCCCCTTTAATCCTTCTCTTGTATACAAATAGATTAGTGTGCACGCCAAAGACCGATGCCCAAATTATATATGACTTGTCGTAGTGTGGGTAGGTGCTGAGTGCATTGCTTATATGAATGAAGATGTCTTGGGAGCAATAATGTAGGCAAAGACCAGGCAGCCTAACCCATAATGGACCTGCACCATCTGTTCCTTCTCTGGATCGAAAAGCGGGCTCTAGCACATTAGCATAAACGATGTCATTTGTATGTGCCAATATCTGGCAAGAGCCGAGTTGATATATTCCTCCTACTAAAAATGGAGTGCAAACCACCCCCATGCCAATGTTTGCACGTTAGGGAGGTCCTTGAATATATTGCTCAAAATATCCTTGACTTGGTGTTTGAGCCTTTCGAAAGAACAGGCACTACCCTGAACCCTATGAACAAGTACCTTACCAGCCGTGTTGACAACTTCCCCCTTGTTAACCCCTTCCCCAAATTTTAGGGTCAGGTCCTTACTCGTAGCCTTCATGCACTTTCTCTTCCTCTTTCATGAACTCGGTGCAGTCAAATGATCCTGCAAGGGGTCCTCAGAGCATAGGTGCTCCTTATGGAACTGCTGAGTAGAGTGCCAGACGTTTATGACCAAGGTTTCAAGGAAGCCTGAGGGGATGGGAGAGGGGTTTGGTGCCACAACAGGGGTGGAAGGGTTGGTGGACATGGGCGAGATGAGTCCATGTGTTGATTAGAAGCCAACCGAGGAGGGAAGCATGAAAGGAGGTAGTTGAGACAAATTCCTTGAAGGCAATGGCTCAAATGGAGCAGAGGTTGGCGAGAAGGCGCTAAGAAAATGCAGGGTTGTGGGCAAACGTGGAGGACAGTCGAGTTTTGGAGAGTCTATGGAGAGGGCGGCGAAGGGGAGATTGGATGAAGAAGAATCGTGGAGTGTAATGATAGGAGGCGAAATAGAGATGTGCGGAGCAGGCGGTTCCACGTGACCAGTAGGTGAGGAAACTGACGTAGAGTTAGGGCTTCGCCAGATAAAAACTTAGGGGTCAGGGTCGGCAGAGTAGTCCACAATTTCTAGCTCCATGTCCAACATTAATAATTGTAATATTAAATTAATTATAATTATAATTATAAATTAACAATATAATTTAATAATTAAAAATATGTTTAAATTAATCTATATATGATTATTATTTAGATACCATATTGGTAATAATATTATTATTTTATTAATATGTTAATATAGATGTTAATATAAATTATTATATTATAAATTTATAGCATAATATGTTAAATATTTACGGTTATTATTATTAATATTAAAAAAGAATATCTAACATTATTATAATTACTATAAAGAATAGTAAATAGTATATTATCTATTATATTAAGCTTTTAGTAACACAACACTTTATATATATGTGTATGTATCTATGTTTGTATGTATGGGGAAAAATGATTAATTTTACAATTAATATAATATTGTTAATGTAATAACACATTATAATTACTAATAACATTTTTATTAATGGATTTAACAACAAAGCAAAAAGCAGATCTCCTAGACCTCTTCGTCTATCTTTAAGAGGCCAAACACAATAGATTGCAAAGCTAAGACACCAATGTCCCAAGAACTAGAAGAGATGAAGGAGATGCAAGATAAAGGAAGTTGGAACACCATGGAGAAAAAAAGAAAGCTACAACATCAATCTTACCAAGAAAGACCAGGAGCCACATAATTAAAAACTAAGAAAATTATTAGGTCTGATAGAACAATTTGGTCTCACTGGATGTTAACCACCATCATCATCATTATCATCAAATATAAATATTAATTTTATCAAAATTAAAAAAAAAAAAAAATAATTTGATATAATATTATATAAGTAAGAATATTAGTATAAGTGATATTAAATGTATTATTCAATAATAATCAATAAAAATGTTATTAAAATTTTTTATTATAAAAAAATAACATAACAGCTTATTATTATTATTATAAAAAAATATATAATATTAGTTTAATATATTATTAGTAAAATAAATAAAATATTATAATCTGAATTTTAATCAAAAAAACAATTATAAAAGTAACTTTAAAAATAGTAAAATTTAAATAATATTATTATAATATATTATTATATTACCTTAATTAAAACGTAATGATATATACATTTAATAACAAATAAAATTAAACTTAATAAAAAATCTAAATTAGCAATAGAACTATTGTATTCTATTAAAATTCTATAATAACAATCTACATAAATAATTCTATTATATTAAATTTAATAATAGGAAATCTAGAAACCTAACAAAAATAATTTATTAAAATTTAAAAAACTTCAAATAATTATTAAAACCATCATAAGACAATTAACAATATGATCAGTAGGGTTTATATTAATAAAATGAATATTTTATATTAGAATAGATTAAAACATTAAAAAACTCATATTATATTTGGGAAATTTTAGATAGTTGTTATTAATAGAAGCTCTATATAATTGAAAGAGCCAAAACAACTTTATATAACATTTTCATATTATATCATTTCCTGTTATATTTACACTAAAATTTAAGCCCTAAAAATATTTAGGGAGCATTAAGGTGCTGTAGTTTAGTTATGGCTGGTCACAACTATGGCGGCAGAGCTCAATCGCCACACCTCATGGCCATGGCCTCTACTGTAACACTCACCGGAGAACAACAACACGCAAGTTTTAATGGGCATATCATGATTTGAATTGTAACGGACAATTTCCGTTAAGAGGGACACGTTTAACAGGCATCCAAGTTTCAATCTATATATATATATTGTATTTTAATTGTATTGGTTTATAATTGTGATAGTGTTTTTGTTTTTCTCTTGATGTTTATAGGTGGAAATAAACAAAACGCATATTTTAAACCCTTGATTTTTTAGATATAAAAAAAATTTACATCTATCCATTAATTTAATAGCAACAATATAAAAACATATTTCAATTTACACCGTCCAACCAAAATTATTAATTAACAAAATCATTAAAATAACTAATTCCAATAAAAAGAAAACCATGGACATAAATATTTTAATAAATACTAAAATTAACAACTATTTAATATACATAACATAAATATTGCTTCAATAGTAATCCTAAAAACTACATGAAGAGGGATAAAGTAAACCTTTGTCACCTTGCATGTGTCCATAGACGCAAATCATAAATTTCACTATTGGAGATTAAAGTAATGTCTAAGTTTTTAATTTAGGATAAATAGAGGGAATGACTGTTTTATATGAGATATTCAAGTTGTTTTACTCCGAATAAGTATTTTTACACGGCTCAAGTTTTTTTTTATTATTATTAATTTTTGAAAAATTGATGGTGTGGGACCTGGGTTATGTTGAAATTGGAAAAAAAATTATAGACAAATTTGCCCACATAAATATCAAATATTGATTTTTTACATAATTTATATTTAATTTTAGGTTATTTTAATATAAATAAAGTATATGAGTCATATGTTTTATAAAGTTTTATAAATTCATTAAATTATATATAAAAATTAATGGAATTAAGCAAAGTGTAACCACTTTATTATTATTATATTATTATGGATTGTAATTCTATTTTAAAATTATTACTATTATTATTTATTTATGATTGTTTTCTCTTTAATTATATTGATTAATTAAAAAATATAATATTAACAAGGTTATTTTTTTGGGCATGTGTTATTGATAAACTATGGTATTGTAAGAAAGTCTATTTAAAATCAAATGTATATACATTGAACTTATCAATTAATTTTTTACTAGCCATTTAATTTATATAGTTGATAATATGAGTTAAATATTTATACATTTAAAAAATATGTAGCAAGATTGTTAACCATGTAGATTCATCCCACTTTAATATAGAAAGTTTAAACGAGTAAATAGATTTTGTTACAATACCATGGGCCCATACCATGACTTACTTATACCACATGGGCGGAAAAACATAACTCATGTTTATATGACAAATAGTTTTAATTAATCAACTAAACTAAAAGAGCAAGAGAATGACTACTAGAATATTATTACTAGTTATGATATTGGTATCCTTCTACTTAAATTTATTAAATAAAAGGAAATGTAATATGAACATGAATTATGGTTTTTTGGGAATGTGTTGTTAGTAAGTCATTATATTCTTGGGTGTTACTATAAAAAAAATAATTTACAAGTTAAGAATCTCCATAGTAAAGTGGACATGGATCTCCATGATTGAGAATCTTGTCACATTCTATAAATGTTTAACTTATCCAACCCATTATGAAGAGATATTATATATATATATATAGATAATATATGATATAGTAAACATTTTAACCCAATAAAAAAAAATTTAAAAACAAAATAATATTTTAAATTACTTCAAATAAAATTAAAATTAGAAAATAAAATAATGCCACATCTCTAACCATTAATACTAAACATTAATATTGTAAAAATAAAAAAATTAATAAAAAATATATTTACACTTATTTATCTCTCTATATATATGCATCACACTTAATCAATACACACACGTCATACTTTTACACGGAGTATATAAGTTAAAATACAATGATATTCACTTGAGGAATTTTTTGATAGACTTCACTCTACCATATATGCAATAATCCTTCACCTAAGTACAAGGTTGTTCACTGAAGTGATAATATGGTGGGACGTGGCTACTCGTGATTTGGTGGGAGCAAGGTTCTGGGCTCTTCATTTTTCTTTACAGATGTTCACTCCTCTACGAGAACATCCCTTCATCGAGAGTCCTCTCAAACGAAACATCATGCAACGACCATAGGTGAATCCTTATCTTTTTGGTCAGTTTCTTGTGGGGTGTTTTTAGACGTTTTCCTTACTTCTGGTAGAGTCTCCTAGCTCTGACCCAAAACTCCAGATTTCTCACACGTTCAACCTCATTTCTTTGCAACACCGAAATTGGTTCCAATATACAGTTTTATCTCTCCCATGATTATGTATTTGTCCCCCAGGCTCGCAGAGGAGGTTTTGATAGATTCCACTTCGAAGAGGCCGTCTCAGGGTCACAACCCTAGCCAGACCCAAAACTCTAGATTTCTCAGAGGTTCAACCTCATTTCTTTGCAACACTGATATTTGTTCCAATACACAGTTTTCTCTCCGCCATGATTATGTATTTGTCCACCAGGCTCCCAGAGGAGGTTGTGATAGATTCCACTTCGAAGGAGCCACCTTAGGGTCACGACCCTAGCCAGATACAGGGTTTCATTGTTTAGCCTTAAATATCATAAATCTACAGTTTTTTTTTTCTTTGGTATAATATTTCTAATTGTTCTTGTAATTTGATAGGTTTCGTTGGAGGTTTCTTTGTACTCGAGTATGGTTGTTCGAAATCAAGGCTTCCTTCTGGAATCCGGTCCTAGGGTCGCAGACCTGTTCCTCTTCCACGCTTCGCGTAGTGTGGAAACCGTGTTCTAAAATCTCTTGGATTATAGGTCTTCGGACCATCTCGCTATAATGGTCTTGAATGGGTATAAGTTTATTTTTGATAGGGCATACTTTTTTTTATCGTGTAATAGATCCTCGAGACTAATTCCTCTTAGATTCAGATCATGGGGACTCCAATCCTGTCGTTTCAGGTTCTGGGTGTGTGATTAAACATGAGTTTGTAATTATTTTTTATATAAACAGTACCAAACTTCTCTAATATTGTTTATGAGTTCTAAATGTGTCTATATGGAAAATTCCTTCCTATTTAAGAACTTTGTCTTAAAGACTTTATGTCAGGAATCTTTGATATCTATCTGGATTTTTAACAGAAGGTCGATGCCTTTGCACAGTTCCATTTTTATATATATACACATTCGTTATAGATATATAATTTCCATATTTATAGGTTTCTTCATGTTGTTTTCTTCTTGGAAAGTGTAATCTCACCTTTCCAATTCACTTGGTTTCATGTATGTTACTCTCATTTTATTTTATTCTCTGCAAGGAGATAAGGAAATTCGACCATCTTCCCTACATGGAGTGAGTTAGCTTGGTAATATTACTTTGCTGCAATATCTTTCTTGTTTTAGTTTAGTACTTCTGAGTTTAGCTTTCTGTAAATTTCAGTTAGCAATTGTTTTTCTTATGTAACAGTTACATTATTATCACATTATTTAATTCCTTTATAGTTCAAATATTTTAAAGGACACAGTTTCCCTCAGAATTCAATGTACCTTCCATTGCGAGATTTTCCCTAGAAACGAAGGGCCAAGTATAGAGTAACCTATTTTGTTCGTTCAGTAATAGTTTTCGGATAGTAGTGTTACACAATTATATTTTTGGATTTGTAATTTCTCAGGCAGAAAAGTCCCTAGACGGTTCCGGAACAATTCTTATTTTTTTAATTTTTCTGTTTTCTTAAGGGTTTTCCTACTTTGTAACCCTGGAAGAAGAATTCTTCCGAAGAACTCTATATTTTCCTAATTAACAGAACATAAAGAGTTATTCTTTATGACTTCTAGATTATGAATTTTTTTTAGTGAGCATTTGGCCTTTGGTAAATTGGTTCATTTAACCCTTTTTTTTCAACAGTATACACATTTATGTTGCAAGATTACAATTAATCAACAACATGCATACTTATGTTTCAAAAATATATTTAACCAACAACATACATATTCTTTTTTCAACAGAGTATTTAATCTTTAGAAAGAGATAAATACTCATTTGACTTTCATAAATAATGATTTTCTACTAATTTTGATCAAATCAACTATATGCTGCCAAATTTACCTCCCAACCTTGAGACCCGCTTCCAAGCTCGAGTCTCCCCATGAGCTGTTCCTCACATGCATTAACACTAACAATCCTTTTGTCACAGCTATGTTGTATTAAGTAGGTGTAGCTTATAAACTTGTATGACATCTTAGCACATAAGCCTTTTTGTGTCACTATTTTCTTTCTTTTTTCTTAGGTACGCCTACCCTCTTGATCTCTTCCTTGAGAGTAAATATTCAAGGAATTAGTTAAGGATGGGTAATCACCTACCCCAACTACTTGACATGTGAGAGTTACATGTTTTTTATCAAAACATTTATCTCATGCACAATATATCAAAATAATAAATATATAAACTTAAATAGTAATATCTAGCTTTGTTTAACTACAATAATTAAATATCTACAATTAATGGGGACATCACATATTCCCCAAGATTAAACATCATCCCGATGTTTCTCTGTTGCAAATACATGTCGAAAAGTCTCCATTATAACTTCTTCACCCTCGAAGGTGGCCTTCTCTGGCCCAAAGTGTTGTCATTACACTTTAACTTGGGTGATAACTTGTTTATGTAGCACTACTCCTCTTCGATTGAGGACAATGAGGGCTCGACCAAGAACTCGCCCCACAAAAAAAAAATAGTTAGTTATTTTCCCTTGCGAGTTTGCCTTGGAAAAAAAATATTTTAGAGCTAATTACCTATATATCTTTTCAATTGATTATATGTTTGGGATCTTATATATATTCTTTTGACATGGAAACATTGAAAACATTATACACACATATGTGGCTGGGCAAAGCAAGTTGGTGGGCCATTGGTAAGATTCAAGCCAAAAATATGAAAGGACCGCATAATGGAGGTGCTAATTTAGCACATAAACTCCATTGCAATTGTTGGAGAGGTAAATCCCCTCTACGGATAGAGGCGATCCCTACTAGCCCGGAAGGGGTCTAGCAACAATCAATCAATGCTACTCTGCAAGTTCCTAATTGCAATTAATAAGTGGGTAATGAACACCTACTTGGATTCCAGCGCTATTTGTTTGATGAAGACATGTCGCTCTCATTCCTTCACTCTGGTCGGTCACCATCCTCCACTATCCTCACGGATGGACACCTGCACATGCAAAGAGACAACAAACACAAGCGTGGAATCTAGTAAAAGCAACTATACATCAGTCAGAAAGGATGTAATTCACATTAACCATCATAAGACAAATGAGAATGGAACCATAACAGTAGTCATCTATCTTTTATTAATAAAAAACTGATAAAGGTACAACCAATGTTCTAACGCTGAGTCCTTCTCAAGAGGGTCCAGCCAGCAAGTCTCATAAGCATTCACCCTTGGAGGTAGATCTCCCAAGACAAACAACTCTCTCTCTCACACAAGGCAACAAGACTTCACAACCTTCCTTAAGCTCTCTAGCAATCCACACTTAACACACCAAATGCCTATTAGAGCAGCACTAATGCACTATGAATTCCTCTATGTCAAAGTCTATATGTCAAAAACTAGCTGCTCATGGCAATGGTGGAGGCTTATATAGGAGAAGGAGTCTCCATGAATAGTGAAAGGATGAGCTTATCTCCAAGAAAGGTGGCTCACAAGGCGAAAAAACATGCCATAGAAGGGAGGGCGACCTTTACAAAGCCAACAACCAGGTTTGGAGTCATCTGGAAGGCTGGCTGTTAGAACAAACTCGCCCAAACAGGATCAGTGCGGGTGCATAACTGGACTGGCGCGCTAGGACCACATCCCAATAACAGAAGAAGTCTGGTCAGCACGCCTTAGTGCGAGCAGAGGGTGCGCTGGCTATGAAATTCAATCAGCGCGGGAAACCCGTGTGCTTCTGCGCTGGCAGCGCATCAGTTGCACTATCATCTGCCAGTCAGCGCGGTTATTTCAATAACAGTCGCGATGATCCAATAAACTTAGGCAAAGAGCGTTTTTTGGCCATTTCAGAGAGCATGAGCATGATGGATTTGATTTTATGACACAGTAGGGAGACTGACAAGGAGACAACGACAATTTACTGTGTAACAGCAACGTAATATTCTTGGCCCATACAAGAACATAAACATGATCTCCAACTTCAAATTCCCACAAACTTCTCTTCTGATCAACGAAATTCTTTTGTCAATCGTGAGTGACCTTTAAACTGGAACATATTTTGTAAACCATATCCTTCATTGCTTTTAACATGTCCGGTCCTAGTACCAAATTATTCTTTGGCTTGCTCCAACACGAGGGTGTCTTAAAATTGCGTCCATATAAAACTTCAAGTGGACTCATTTGTAGAGATGTATGGTAACTATTGTTGTAAGAAAACTCTACCAAATGTATGTAATCCTCCCATTTAGATTGTTGTTGCATTATGTAAGTTCGCAGAATATCTTCTACTATTTGATTTACTCAATTCATCTTCCCATCTGTTTGAGCATGGTAAGTAGTGTTGAAATGTAGTTGTGTGCCTAAACCTTCAAATAAGGCCTTCCAGAAAGCTGATGTAAGTTTTACATCACAGTCGAAAATTATATATCTTTGGTAATCCATGTAATCTAAAAATGGTTTCAATGAATATGTTAGAAATTTGTACAGCCTTGTAAGTTGATTGTACTATTATGAAGTGAGAAGATTTCCTCAACTTACCTATGACCACCATTATTGAGTCATTTGGCTTTTTCGACTTAGGTAGTCCTTTAATAAAATTTAAGTAAATGGTTTCCGACTTCCATTTTGGAATAGGAAATGGATGGAGTAATCGGGCTTGGTGAAGGTGTTCTGCTTTCACTCACTGGCATTCCAGAGAGCAAGCCAAATACTCAACTTCTTCTTTCTTCATATCGAGCAAGAAATGTTACTTTCTAAGTGCAGTAATTAACTTCTGGTACTTGGGGTGGTCTACATATGGATTTTTATTACATTCGTCTAAAATTCAAATTATAATATTTTTTTGTTTAGGTACATACATTCTCCCTATATAAATTAGTATACCTTCTTGATTTACCTCATGTCCAAGCTCTTGTTCATTGTTGTTTAAAATTTTAGCTTGCTACAATAAAAATTTATATTCTGGATCCTGCATTGCTACCTCTTTAATTTTCTCATTAAATGTAGTTTGTACTTCACTAAAAGAGACCTCATATATATAGTTTATCTTTCTACTTAAGGCATTCATGACATGTTTCTCCCTTTCAACCAAGTTCTTATTTTAAAATCAAATTCAATTAGAAAGTTGACCCAACGAGCTTACCTAGCATTTAGAGTGGGATGCTTAAAATATTTGGTTAAGCTATGATGATCAACCATTAATAGAACTTTCTTACCCATCAAGTAATGTCACCACATCTTGAATGCATGAATGACTGTTGTTATCTGTAATTCATAGGCTGAATATTTTTTCTCATCCTCCTTAAGCTTCCTAGACTCATAGGCAATAACTCTACCCTATTGCATTAGTACGTCAGACACATCTTCGTTGCTGACATATGTACAAACCACATAATATTTAGTTGGCTATGCAATGCTCAAAATGGGTGTGGTGGTGAGGAAATGTTTAAGCTCATCAAAACTCCTTTCATAATCCATGCTCCACCTAAACATTTTTCCTTTGTTTTACAGAGAGGTAATGGCATATGCTACCCTGGAAAATCCTTCAACAAATCACCTATAGTATCTGTCTAGACCCATAAATGATATTATATCAACGTATTTTGCTACTCTCCACTCCATTATAGTTTCTATTTTCTTTGGGTCCACAACAATTCCATCCGTGGTAATGACATGTTCTAGATATTGGATTTATTCTTTACAGAAATCACATTTATTGTACTTGGCATACAATTGATGTTCTCTCAAAACTTGTACAACAATATGGAGATTTTCTTTACGTTCTTCTATATTCTGAGAGTAAATTAGTCTATCATTGATAAAACTAAACACAAAATTATCCAAATAATGATGAAATATAATGTTCATGAGGCACATCAAGGTTGTGGGAGAGTTAGTTAGCTCGATGGGGAACACAACAAACTCATAAAGCCCATAACGAGTTCTAAAGGTTGTTTTTCTATATATTCTTTCTTTATTCTAATCTAATGGGAACTTGAACAAAGGACAATCTTTGAAAACATAGTCGCACCCTCCACCTGATAAAACCTCTCATATATACAAGGTAAAGGGTATTTATTCTTGATGGAAAGCTTATTTAACTGGTGTTAATCCATGCACATTCGCAAGGTTCGATCGTTCTTCTTAACAAAAAGCATCTGCGCTCACCAAGGTGATAAACTTGGGCAAATATATTTTTTATCAAGCACTTCTTGTAGTTGCATTTTTAATTCTATTAACTCTAGTATACTCATTTGATAAGGAGCTCGAGATACTAGGGCAGCTTCTGAGATCAACTCATTGGTGAAATTTCGAGGTCTCTTTCGAGGAAGTCCCAAAGTCTCTTCAGGAAACATGTTCGAAAAATTCTGCACCACACGTATATTTTCTAAAGAAATAGATTTTTACTTTGAATTAGCATATCCTACCTTTAATGCATAATTTTGAAATCCTTTTCTGATACATTTTTCTAATTGAGAGGTTGTTACTAGTATTAATTTGAGTGATCTTAGTATGCCCTAAATTTCTTGCCTCTTTCTTTCTTCATCCATATAGTTAATAGTTTTGGTTTTACAGTTAATGAGGGACCAATGTTTTTCCAAGGATCCCATACCTATTAAGATATCATATGATCCTAGGGGAAGCATATTTGACTCTTCCATAAGAGATTGACCAGCTAAATTTAAGGGGCACTTGTTGACCTTCGCCAACACCCTTCTCTTTGCTCCCATGGCTAGTTGTACTAACCAAGGATTCTTAAACTTAACAACTTGCAAAGAATATTTTTCTAGTAATTTGAGCCTAATATAACTCAAATTCGCTCATGGATCAATTAAAATAGATATAGTTTGGTCGAAGATTTTACCTTCAAATTATATCATGGTTGGTTGGTATTCTGCATGATGGTATTCAAGGGCAGCATTGACTTTAGGAATACTTCTTGCCACTTCTCCCACAGTTGATTCCTTTTGAATCCATGCAACCTGATCGGTTCCCTTACAGTATGGACATGTTTTGACGTAATGTGGTCCCCCACATCCCCAACACTTTATTGGAGTTCTAGCTGTTACTTCCACTTCAATTCTTCTCAACTGCTCATTAGTCATGGAATCACTTGGAAGTTTACATCTTCACTGATTTCTCGTCATATTTCTATTTTCTTGCCGTTTATGGGGTCTCTTATTGACTATGGACTTATTTCCCTTACTATTACACGTAAACTTAATCCCTTTTTTGTTAGTCCATCTCTTTCCCACATCTTCCTTTTGCCCGTTTTGTTGCTAGGAGAATTGAGACTTTCATATAACTTCGTCCATGGTATTCGGGTTATCAAACTTGAGATGCTCTTTCATGAACAATGCTAGTCTAATGGTAATTCATTGCACTTTCACTTTTTCTTTCCATATGTAAGGAACATACCAAAGCAAAGACGTAGATTTTTCTATGAATTCATCCATAGACAACTGACCCAATCAAAGATCATGAAACTCTTTTTCCTTTTCATCATAAAATATTTCAGTTAAATACTTCTCTTTAAAATATTTTTGAAACTTTTTCCAAGTTATTCTCTACTCGTTCACTCCATGTACCATTTTTTACTTCCTCCTGCATAGGGTGGCTTTTCCTTGCAGTTGAAAGATGGCCAAGAGAGCCTTTAAATTATGGTCGTATTAATACAACTAAAAATAGTAATTCATATTGATAAGCTAGGCTTCAAATGCTTCTTCATGTTCATCATCAAAGAGAGAAGGTTTTATCTTCTGAAATTCTCCTTGTAATTCAATTTTCTGTCTTTCCTATGTTTTTTGTTTTGATACATTATCATATTCTTACTCTTGATTTTCTTCACCACCTTCTGTTTCTAAATTCTAGGTTCAGAATCCTTGTTGGCCAGTTATGTTCCCATGCTCAGGAATGGGAATTGGTTGTCACTGATTCTATCTATCAGACAGACTCTTCATAATCTTTTCCTGCTCCTGCATCAACCTTTCATTATCTACACGTAATGAGCCCATCTCATCCTTTAGTTCTTGCACAGTTTCCAAGATTGCATTGTTTTTACTGCGCAGCTCTTACCCTAAAATTACCAATACCTCACAATTGGCTTCTTGAAAATATTTTGTTCATGTTATTGTCACAGGTTTCTGTAGTGTAATTCTAGTCCTCATCATGATTGATGCTTTTCTTTCTTTCTGTATGCACATCAAAAATGTTGTTATTCATTTATTTTCTAGAGGTGTCAACTTTGTAATGTGAGTGTATCATACCACTTGTCACATCTCTAACCATTAATACTAAACATTAATATTGTAAAAATAAATAAATTAATGAATACAATATATTTACATTTATGCAAATATATATGCACATCACGTTTAACAAAATCTATACACATGTTGTAAATGCATTCAAGGCTTTTACACCGATTATATAAGTTAAAATACAGTGATATTCACTTGAAGAATTTTTTGATAGACTTCATTGTACCATATATGCAATTATACAAGGAAAAGGTTATTAATTTAAGTCCTAATACAGCTGACCTTGCCAACCGTGAGTTAGCAAGAGTAGGGTTTTAGGCTCTTCATTTTTCTTTACAGTTGTTGACTCATCCTCGGGAAAATCCCTTCATCGATAGTTGTCACAAATGAAACATCATCCAATGACGATGGGTCAATCCTTATATTTTTGGTCAATTTTTTATGGGGTCTTTTCCAATGTTTTATTTACTTATGGTAGAGTCTCCTAGCTCTGACCAATGTTTTACTTACTTCTGGTAGAGTCTCCTAGCTCTGACCCACGTCTATAGATTTCTCACAGGTTCAACCTCATTTTTTTGCAACACTGAAATTTGTTCCAATCGCAATTTATCTCTGCCTTAATTATGTACATATCTACCAAGCTCGTAGAGGAGGTTTTAATAGATTCTTCTTAAAAGTAGCAGCCTCATTGTCAGAACCCTAGCTAGGTACACGGTTTCATGGTCCAGCCTTGAATATCATAAATCTATGTTTTTTTTCTATAATATAGCTAATCGTTCTTAAGGTTTTCTAGGTTTCGCTCGAGGATTCTTTCTACTTGAGTATGGTTGTTCAAGAGCAAGGATTCCTTCCATAATCTATTCTTAGAGTCATAGACCTATTCCTCTTCTAGCCTCTGGTAATGTGGAAGCCATGTTATTAAATATCTTGGATTATGGGTCTACAAAAAATCTCGCCATAATGCTCTTAAATGGATCTATGTTTATTTTTGATAGGGTGTACTTCTTTTTTTTTTACTATGTAATAGATCGTCGAAGCTAATTCCTATTAGATTCATGTCATGGGGCCTCCATCCCTATGGTTTTAGGTTTAGGGTGTGTGATTAAACATGAGTCTGTAATTCTTTTTTATATAAACAGTACCAAACTTCTATGATATTGTTTATGAGTTTTAAATGTTTCTATACGTAAAATTCCTTCCTAATTTAAGAACTCCCTGTTAAATATTTTATGTTAGGAATGTTTGATATCTATCTAGATTTTTCACAGAAGGTTGGTACCTTTTCATAGTTCCAATTTTTTATATATATACATATTCGTTACAGAGATATAATGTCTAGATTTACAGGTTTCTTCCTGATGTTTTCTTCTTGGAAAGTGTAATCTGACCTCTCCTATTCAGTTGGTCTGATGTATGTTACTATCATTTTAGTTTATTCTCTGCAAGGAGATAAGGAAATTCGACCCTCATCCCTATATGGACTTGGTTAGCTCGGTAATATTATTTTGTAGCAATATCTTGCTTATTGGGGTTTAGTAACTCTAGGTTTCCAGTTTCCCTAAATTTTAGTTAGCAATTTTTTTCTTATGTAATAGGTGTGTTCTTATTGGATTCTTTAATTCATTTTTTGTTCAAATATTTTAAAGGAAATGGTTGCCCTTCGAGTTCAGTGTATCTTCCATTGCTTGATTTTCCCTAGCAACAAAGGGCCAAGTATAGACTAACCTATTTTTTTCGTTTAGTAATAGTTTTCTGATAATACTTTTCCACAATTATTTTTACATATTTTTAATTTCTGAGGTTGAGAAGTCCCTAGACATTTCCCGAACAATTCCTATTAATTTTTTATTTATTTGCTTTCTTAAGGGTTTTTTCTACTTTGTAACCCTAGAAGAAGAATTATTCCTAAGAACTATGTTTTCTTCCTAATTAAGAGAACATACAAACTTATTCATTATGACTTCTAGATTATGAATTTCTTTTGGAGAGAATTTGGCCTTTACTAAACTAGTTAAGTTAACCCTTTTTTTCAACATTATACACATTTTTTTTCCAACATTAGAATTAAGCACTAACATACATACTTTTGTTTCAAGAATATATTTAACCAATAGCATACATATGTCTATTTCAATAGAGCATTTAACCTTTATGAAGTGACAAATAATTATACAACTTTAGTAATTAATCATTGTCGACTAATTTGGACCAAATCAAGTATATGTTGCCGAATTTACCTCCCATCCTTGACATCCACTTCCAATCTTGATTCTCCCCCCGAGTTTTTTCTCACATGGAGTAAGACTAACAGTCATTTTGTCACAACTATCTAGTCCTTTCTTTCTTTTGTCTCAGGTACACCTACCCTCTTGATCTCTTCCTTGATAATAAAGCTTCAAGGGAGTATTTAGGGATAGATAATTTCCTACCCTAACTACCTGTAATGTGAGAGTTATATGTTTGTCATCAAACATTTTCCTCATGTAGAATAAATCAAAATAATAAATATATAAACTTAAATAATAATATCTAGTTTTGTTTAGCTGGAGTAATTACATATTTACAATTACTAGGGACATCACAAATAAGCTAACCCTTATAAATATTGTTATAAGCTAGTTTAGATAAAATTTAATTCATAGAGTCAATTTACCATTGTTGGATTTTGGCCTCATAACCCTTATTTTTCCAATGATATATCTATATCTATATATATATAACCAACTTATATCCATATAAGAAGTATCAAATTTGCGGAGTTTCAAAGCTGATAATAAAATTTAAAATACAAGTTATAAAATGGATTATGAAATACATGTTTTGATGCCTATCAACATTTCTTAATCATATACTTTATAATTATTCTGGTTGTTAATTAAACCAACCTAGACCCATCTTAAAACTGGATCTACCAAGTGTCTAGATGGATAAAAAAAAAAATCATTCTAGAAGTGGTTTGCGCCTAAAGATAGCACTAGGAAGATCAAGAGTTAAGATGGATCTACGCTGGTTTATATAAACAAATATCATTGTTAATTTTTAGTTTTACCATAAATACATAAACACATTAAAAGAAGATAGCTAGTCTAAATGTTATGTATTTGAACAGTGAAGTCGCTTATAATTTAACATTAAACCATTCGCCATATACACTATTGTGCACTTGCCGCATGATTATCTTAGTCGTCAAACTAATTTTCCACGTGTATATGTATATCATATATACACGGGTGGGAACATTAGGATTTTTCCATGTAGTCTTTGTACAACACTTGCTAGTGATAATCATGTCGCTTCACTTAAGGCTTGGATTTCTTAAGGCTCAAATAAATTATATATTTTACATCTAAAAGTAACACCTCTCTCTCTCTTCCCTCGCACTTTCTCATTTTTCCCTCTCTCTTTCCTCCGCTCCTCTCCCTCACTCTCTCTCCACCACTATCTCTCTCCCTCTCCTTCTCTCTCAAATATCTACTAAATATATTTAATAATGGTCACCATGGAGGGTTTAAATATATCTCAAAAGTCATTATAACATTTTTCTTTTAGATTTAATTTTAAAAACTGTTTATTTTGATTGTGAAATGAGTTATGGTTTTTGGGCATCTAGTATTGATAAGTCATTGTATTGGCCCATGTTATTGTAATAAAGCCTATATACAAGTTAAAAATATCTATGGTATTTAAGTGGGGGTCAATACTTGTGGTTAAAAATCTTGTTATATTGTAAGTTTATTGCAAGTATTAAGTTTTTATGTGCTTATTAATTAAATTTAA